>JAMKCH010085149.1:0-80327 GCA_023653785.1 Ophioderma brevispina
CACGACAGAAAATACTAAATCATCATCTTATTGCATGAAGAAGGCGTATTCGGCTTATTCACCCAGGTGTGATCTATTACACTTGTAAGCAGTATGCAAAAAACCGGGGTTCGACAAAAATTGGGGGCGCTTCTTTCTAGAAATGTCATCATGTCTCTTTAAGGGGCAATACATGTTTTGAATAGCGTCACCGAAGTGCTTCTTTATGCTAATTAGCTAAAAAAGCCATAGCCGATTTGATTTTTTCTTTAACCAAACTATGTTAGACAATTACATTAAATTTGGGGCAAAGAAAATAGCATTAAAACATGGAGCGCGAAAAACAAAATGTTGGGTCTAGGTCCCCCCCCCCTTACACACTTAAGTGTTAATAAAATACACCAAAATCATCAAAGCAGTAACCAATCTATCCATTTTATGTCATTAAAAAATAAGAGTGGGCAAATAAACCTTTTTTTTAAATCTCTATTTAAACGTGTAGTTTCTATGGCCATTCGGGCTGCTCAAAAACATATCTAGCAAGCATTTTGATGTCAAATGAATTTTTGGTATGGTTCATTAGATTTTAAATTTTGCATATACGCCAATGGGGAATCTTACCAATTTTAGATATAACATCAAAATCAATGTTCTTCTCAACCTATTTTGTCAGAAACACACACAGAGATGATTTTGTATACCGTATTCTATAAATATTGGCAAATGAAACAATATAATAATATTATGTTGTATTGCAAAGGGCTTTAATTTTACAAAAAATGGAATTATAGGGTGCAAAGCAGTAAATAGAATAATCTTTCACCCAGTAGACGTACAAAGCAACATGATAAACACAATTATCGCCGTTGTGAAAGGCTCAATACAAGTACAATTGAATAAATGTTATACAAAATGTTTACTCAAGTATGCCACAACAGTGGTGCAAACCTTTCTTAAGTCATTTTGTAAGTCTACTGTCTTAATGGCTGTTCTATTCATGGCTTTGGACGCAACAATACAATTTCTTTAAAATTTAAAATAATTTCTTCAGCATAATATTATCATATTTTTATTTTGCCACTATTTATTGACCATACCAAGTCGTGTGTGTGTGGGGGTGGGGTGTGTGTGTGTGTGTGTGTGTGTGTGTGTGAGTTTCTGACAAAATAGTTTGAGAAGAACATTGCTTTTCAGAGTCATGTCTAAAATTGTCAAAATGTTCCCCATTGACTGTACATGCAAAATTTAAAATATGAACCATATCAAAAATTCAGTTGACATCAAAATGCTTGCTATATTAGTTTTGAGCAGCCCAAATGGCCATAGAATTTGCTCGTCATGTGCCCACCCTATTTAAAATAGCTACAAAATTTCCAAAGCTGCTATTCGAGTTAGGTTCTTTGGAATTAACTCTTCAAAATAAAAACTCCTTCGTACTCAATCGGTCTTAAATTTATGTTGAGGTAATTACACTGAAAATTTGTAAAATTTGTAACAATATAAACTGAAAGACATAGCTTGAAATGCTACCTTTAAAATACTGTCTGTATTGAAACGTTATATACACAAAATATTTCGACGTATCCCTTAAATCCCTAAAAGCCATTTTTCCCACTTTTCAAAAATCGGAGCGGACCCTTTTGCCTTGTGTTTATTGTGAAATTGCTATAGATCTAACAAGACAAATTGCGCCACCCCTTTTTTGCGGTGATCGTCAGGTTGGTTGTAATTTTTCCTCTAGCAACGTAAGGGATAAATCTGTATATACACGTAAATCACGTGATAGCATTTTCTATACCTCAAGCTGTTTTCAGTTTGCTTTTCAATCATTTGTTTTGCATCAAGACATGGCAGTGAAAGAAAACAACCGATCGTGGCTGATATTGGCTGGTGTTTCCTTTGCTATATTCTCAGAAGCAGGAGTTATAAAGAGTTTTGGCCTCTTATTGCCAGAACTAAAGGAACAACTTGCGACTAACACGTGGATTGTTGGGTCCTGCATTTCCATTATAATTGGCTGGGGCTATGTTTTGGGTAGGTATACGTCATGTAAGTAAATATTTAATGCAATTTACAAAGGGCGTATACATTTGTTTCTCAAAAAGAGCGTAGATTGTAATTAAAATATATATGGGACACACGTACACAAGCTGCTAGAGTCTAGCATCCGAGGTAAAAAAAAACACGTATAAGACGAGCAGTGGTACACGATATTAAAGTAATTTTATTCCAATCTTGATATGATTGGTGTGTTATGTCACACCCAGGATGGGGTCCGAGACTACTCCAGATTCTTTGCTTCGTATTCGCTTGCATGATGAAATATATAGTCGATAACCAGAGAAATCATCTGCTCATTGTGATTGTGTTGTTAGCTTTGGAGCCCGCTATTACTTCTCTTTGACCGATCTTAGTCTGTGTATTGTAGGAAAGAGTGAAAGAGAGAGAAGAGATGGAGAGAGAGGAGAGAGAGATGGAGAGAGAAGCGAGAGAGGAGAGAGAGAGGGAGAGATAAAGAGAGAGAGAGAGAGAGAGAGCGCGCGCGAAAGAGGATGAAAGATATAAGAGAGAAGAGTGGAATAAAGAAAGAAACAAAAATTCAGTCCTGGGCTGAAACAAGAGACAAAGAACCTAGAGATTGCACATGTGCACGATTACGAATGTCAATTTGCGTGCTTGTATTGATCTGTCACGCTAGGTTAAAGTACTTTTAATGATAGACATATATGAGCTGAATATCAATATTGAACATCTTTAAAAAAATTATGATATGATTTACGATGTGATTCATGTCCAGGTTTATCAGCTGGTGCATTAATCAAGACAATTAGTCCCCGATGTATCCTGATGGCAGCTGGTTTGGTTTCTAGCATTGGCTTGATTATTTGTGCGTGTGCCACGGCAGTATACATTTTCTTCTTAGGCCTGATTCTAACAGGTAAGACTTTCACTTTAATCCACTTTAATATTTTATATTATATTGCCGTTATAGAGAGTGTTTACTTAATTTTTAGCTAGCATCTGCGTACTCTTCCTGCAGTTATGGCCTTATTAAAATCATAACCACGGCGCCACCTTGACCTCGTTATATAATAAAAAAGTACGGCGCCACCTTAACACTTAAAGCGACACTGTCACATTTTTCACAAAATATGAAATTTCTTCAATTTGCTCTCAAATGATAGCTAGGCCATTGGAAGAATATAGATACATTGTACACGTAAAAATAACCACCAACATACTCAAAACAGATAGGGACGTTTAAATAATAAGAGGTTAAAGGAGAACCGTACTAAGAATAACTTATACAATATACGCTATAAAAATAATTATTGAACACATATCAAATGGTTTCATGGAAAAAAGGAATTATACTAACCATAAAAATGAATTAAAACATTTTGTCTGACCATGCGCTATTTGAAATTTGCGCTAGTGTATATGGGATATGCCCGGGGATATGTATATGTGTTATGGGATACGGACGGCACAGTAGCGTCATACACCTACACATGTGACGCTTTTATAATGTGCATTTCCTATGGTGTGTATGATACAAACGTGACGGCGGTATCGTATAACACGTTATACAATACCGCGAATTTTAAATAGCGCATGGTCAGACTAGGTAGTTTTAATTCATTGTTATGGTTATATAATTCCGTTTTTAGGTGAAACCACTCGATATGTGGTCACTAATTATTTTATAGAGTATATTGTATAATATTATTCGGTGTACGGGTTCTCCTTTAAAGACATCCAGGTAATTTGTAGGCTAACTTTTAAGCTTTTCATAACTTTAATCAACAGATGTGTATATTAAATGAACATCATAGACTCGTACTCATTGATTTTAAAACCACAAAGGTCACATACCGGTTAAGCAGGGTACATGCCGCGGGAAACATACAGACGGCATGCGTTTTCTTGTGTTAAACGCTATTTCCGTCGTCTGCTGAATTAATGTATTTTTTGTAAATTTAAAGGGCACATGTGGTGCAGTGGATCAGCGCTCGCCTCATAAGCGTAAGGTTGTGGGTTCGGGCCCTGCTGTCGCCAATTTGTCGTGCACTTGGGCAAGGCACTTTACCTCGGCTTGCCTCTCTCCACCCAGCAGTATAAATGGGTACCAGCATATGCTGGGAATGCAAAACAGACTCGCTATGCGGGAGGAGTGGCGAACCCCCCCCCCCCACAGCAACATTATATGAGGTAGTCTGGCCCAAACGCCAATGAAAGAGAGATGGGCACTCCGCCTGCGGGCGCACCATAAAGTTGCATTTGCATTTTGAATTCATGTCGCCCATGTTTACCCATAACGACGCTGGTTTGGTCTTAATCATTTCAGGTTAGGGCTGATGTATATAAAAGCTTTACAACCATGCAATAATATCTATTTTGAACAATCTTGAGGGCGCACTAATTAAAAAAAAAAAAAAAAAAAAACAGGGTGAGTAAAAAAAAAACTTGACCCTGATTGTGTCCGCCATTTTGAATTTTTAAATAATATATATCTAACATATGTTTCATTATCTTTTAATTTGCTGCAAAGATAATTCGAATCGGATAAGTATAGGACGAGCTACATTTTTTTTAAATCAAGTATTCAGCTTTTGCCCCTATCCACAGATTCCCATTTGAAAAAGTTATAAAACCAGCGATAATGGTAAGTTTTATTTTAAACACTTTTTTCAAGATGTGGCATGTTTTGGTCTACAAATATAGACAGTACTTTAAAACTCAAAAGGTTATACCTTATTTCCAAAATAGCACTACTATGGCGACTTAGTGTCGGAATGTGTGTTGTCTAGGTCAAGAGGTTCAATATACAATTGCCCGAATAGTCTGAGTAAAAAAAAAAAAAAAAAAAACCCCCTTAGGAAAGCACTTTCCCGAGGAAACTTTTGCACGAAATGTATACCACATGTGAAGGGTCATAAAACAACCCCAAATCAGCAATAAAAATGAAATTTGTTATTTGGGCTGCGCTGCAAATTCGGGGCAAAACATTGTTTTCAAAACACGCGAAAATTGGGCAAAAAGACAGGAAATTGAAATTAGCCTTGCGCTTAAATCAAACTTTTTGAAAACTTATTTCATTTTGATATCTACTCTATAAGACCCAAATTACATACACAAAACTTGAAGTTTTAGGGAATCTTGTATTTTTATGGGTTCGACTGTCTGAATTATAGTTATTTAAATTAATTAATATTTATATCCTTTGTTACTCTAGTGGACTATCCTTCATTTGCATAAATTAATATTCAAAACGAAATAAACCGCAATACAAAGGGAGGCGTAAGGGGAAGGCATATTTCGTCCTAACGCCGTAATGAGTAAATAACACAAAAGCCAATTTCCCCCTAAGGCACAGCATAGCAATATAATATATATATATATATATATATATATATATATATATATATATATATATATATATATATATATATATATATATATATATATATACAGGGTGAGTAAAAAAAAACTTGACCCTGATTGTGTCCGCCATTTTGAATTTTTAGATAATATATATCTAACATATGTTTCATTATCTTTTAATTTGCTGCAAAGATAATTCGAATCGGATAAGTATAGGACGAGCTACATTTTTTTTAATCAAGTATTCAGCTTTTGCCCCTATCCACAGATTCCCATTTGAAAACACTTTTTTCAAGATGTGGCATGTTTTGGTCTACAAATATAGACAGTACTTTAAAACTCAAAAGGTTATACCTTATTTCCAAAATAGCACTACTATGGCGACTTAGTGTCGGAATGTGTGTTGTCTAGGTCAAAGTTAATATACATTGCCCGAATAGTCTGAATTGATGGAAATGTATATACAGGCTAATTTTTCAAGATGGCCGGAACATCTCGTCAAAGAAAACTCCTCCCTAACTTCCCTAAACTGTGCTTTATGGCCCCTGAACGAACCCCAACACATTGACTACCAACAGTGTGCACGTGACCATGAACCCATTGATTGTTCCGAAAGTCGGGCCATTTTACTCTTGACATATCTGAAACAAACAATAAAAGCTTCTATTAAAGTAATATAGGCCTAAATATCAAATTCCCATGCATTCCAGATAATGTTATGGGTGAATACATATAAGAGTATTTTTTAAGGTGTCACATTTTGGGTGTCACCTTGGTAGTCCATGAATAACAGGACTCACGACTCGTCTACGTTTAAGAATAACCGTATGCTGTTGAAATCCTTGAACTCCAAACCTACACTTTTTTCACCAAAAATCGTCTCTTAGGTTGCTGTAAAGCATGAGGTATAAAGGACTTTTGCCTCTAGATGTAGCATCTTGGAAAATAGTGACTTATGAAAATTCCCCATTACTTTTAAATTCTCCTGACATTTTGTAATAGTTTTTATTGAACTCCTTGACCCAGAAAACGTTCAATTTTGACACCACAATAATCTTCATAGGCTATATAATATAAATGTAAGCTTTGTGGTCAATAAATGTCCATCCATCTTGGAAAATGTTCGGCACATGCAACATTTTCTAGTTTTGGGAATAGTTTTATTGAACTCCTTGACCGCGAAATTTTTTTAACACCAAATTGTTTCTTAGGTGTTTTGGTCTTTAATATGGCTTGAATGAAAAGTGCCACAACTTTTAAATTTTGTCATCACCCTTGTTTTCATGAACTATCACAGCCCTACGTGAATTTTAGCTAGGATGACAAATGTTATTATTCCGGTCCACGGTAACGCACTCTCCTAAACTGTGTGGTCTGCACCCTAATAGCTACGCTTATTTCAACACGATGTTTTCCCCTCCCCTGCTTCGTTTACGCGCTAACGTAATAGGCGTGATAACATCACCCCAATTGGTAACGGATTAGTAATGGTTTCTTCTTATTTAAAAAAGTTACTTAACGATTTAGATGGCAGGTAATTCAATGGCTGCTAACCGTGGACGGGCCAGCCATGTAGTTTTGTTTCTGTCTTCTAAATGCTTAATAACCCTTTTCACAACACATACATATCGTCGCCCAAAACATCACATCCTGTCGTAGTACAAAATCACGTTTTCCGAAAATCGCAAATCAAAATCTACCGCGACTTTTCGTGTCTATACGGTTAAAACAAAGCGTAAAAGAAACATCTACACTACACTGTTTGGTAGAAAACATTTTTAAGGTCCAATATAACCATAAATCCAACATTAAACTGCATTATATGAATCTTAATGAGTTACAAAGTTATAAGTCTGTATTTAAATCACAAATAATGTAATAACGTATTGCAAAATACGACGCATATTACAACGTGGTTTTTCAATGTACTAAAATCAATAGATCACTATTGAAAGCTTGTTTTACGAATACGACGAATACGTCAAAATAGGTTTGTATGTGAAATCTTTATTTCGGGATCGGCAAAATACAACGCTATCAAACACGTGTAAATGAATGGGATTTTAAAATACGACAGTATTTGAAATTCGAATATGATGATGTTGAGGAAAATGACAAAAATCTGTAATATAACCTCAATTAATTAGGCAATCCTCACTTTTGAACTTTGGTGGATGGCAATAACTCGATGAATTAAGTAGTTGGCGGAATTTCGCAAAACCTCAAAAATGTTAAATCTACAGTATGTGTGATGCGGGCCGACGATATAAGTAAAACAACTTGTTAGTAACATTCAAAATATAACCCTCTATGTGCTAAACCGTCAGTGTACAAAGTCCTATGGGAAAATTATATATATATATATATATATATATATATTCTCCTGTATGATCGCCATGTGGAGGTTGAAACTCTGAGTAGCGACAGCTATTCCATAATGTCTATCATTTGACAACATTTTATCACTCTCTCCACTATGATGAGCACTCTTACTAAAATGATCGTCAATCTGCAATTTTGTAGTTGTGACTATGATGATATCTATATATATAATATATATATATATATATTATATATATATATATATCGATATAGATTCCATATAAAGAAGAAACAACCTGTAAATTTACCCTGGTTCACTTAACGTCTGTTCTCCCCGAAGGCTCCTCAGTGAAAGGCACCTGAGTAGCCTTCGGGCGAACAGTCTGTAGTGAATCCTGGAGTAAATTTACAGGTTTTCGTCTTTATATGTGTAGATTTTTGGCTCTCCGTAAAGGATGAGGCACTCTACGTGTTAAAAGAAAGATTCAACCTATTGTAAGATATATATAGATATATATATCTATATATATATATATAGATATATCTATAGTTATATATATATATAATTATATCTATATATATTCTCCTGGTTCTGCCAACACTGGAAGGATAATAGTGTCAAATTGTCCAAACAAGATGAGTACTGGAAACAGTGCTGAAGATGTAGTTAACATGATGTTAATCCATGTAAGTAGAGAACTACGTTTCGACATAATTGTTCTTTGTCAAGTCCCCCTTAAACTACTCTTAAAGCTACAAAAGTTTTATACATCTAAAATATACAATCCATGGTGTCAAATATGGGCATATACAACGTTGGTATGGCGTTCAAACAAAAGTTTAAGAGTCCAGAAAATCCAACTGCACTTTGAGAAGGTCGAATTTGACGTTCATGCGGAGGGTTTGATGGTATTTACGTGGCAATGATACGTTGTTCCGCAATGTGTCTGAGATGGTCCCTGGGTCCACATGAAGAATATCTGTGATGGAAACATTGTTGATGGAATATCAATTGGTTGAAGTGGACAGCAACAGGTTTGTTGGTGACATGAAATTGCGGCTGGAGCGGGTATGGTGATCAGAAAAGCGCACAGAAATGGGAGTTTTTGTTTTCTCCGATATAAAGCGTCCACACTTCCTGGCAGACGAGGCGTAGATCACATTCTTATTACTGGTACATGGAATGAAGAATGTGATGGTTGGTTTTCGCTGCCGTTGGATCCTGTGACGTCAAGAGTGCTTAGAACGTACTGACAAGTCTTGCACCGTGGTCTGTGACAGGGGGATCATGCCCGGTGAGTCCAGTATATGGATCGTAACGCGAATGAGAGTAATGGATCTATTCGTTCGCGACGCCAGGCGTGATCGGGAAATGCTGCAAATGTGTTTAGTTTGAAGGTGCTTCTTCTGCAATGTAGAGTAATTTTTCATAATGATGTTGCGGATGACTGTGTGATCGGATGAACTTAAGCCTAGGGAATGAGAATCAGTGTCCTCAGAAGTCCTTTCCTTGGGTTTGAAGCGTAGAGGCCTATCAACAGAATTGATTCGTTGTTTCGTCTGAAGAAAACGTTTCCTCTCAGGATAGCCGCGGTGGTGGAAAAAAGAGATCATGTGTCTGGACTGGTTGGATGAAGTCTTCGTCTTTACTACTGCAGATTTACTAAGGCGATAGAGTTTCCGAATATGGTATGGAATTCTTGCAAGCTGGTGCATGGCTATAGGAGTATCGGAGATAACTGTGGGAGTCTGTTGGTTTATAAAAGATGGTAGTAGAAAGGCGATCGGAGTCATGAGATGGAGAGGTCCAGGAAGTTCACTGATGTTCGGAAATGGTCCAGTGAAAGATAATGATTGTTCAAACGAAGAGACATACTCAAGGCAAATGCGACCAGATCGGATGTGGGGGCTTCCATCACGCCTACTATTGATAAAAACTGTGGCTGACATTAACAACTATTTGCTACGCAATCCCTCATCCAGATCAGGAACTCACAGCAGGAGAACTCCAAGCTCTCAGAATCAACTTGCAACAACGATAGTGTGTGTTAAGCTGCCCGATTAAGGGAGAGGCGCAGTTGTTGTCTGGAGTAAAGACGCCTTATCTTGCTGAAGCTTCTCGCCAAACTGTCCGACAGACCACCTACCCAACGTTTATCAAGATCCAAAATGATGACAACACCGTTCTCATTAAGACCACCGTAGAAGATTTTATCGAATCCGGGAATCACCTCCCACGCGTGTCTCATTGATAAACTGTAACTGTTGCCTCTTAATTTTATCTCCTCCCCAAACAAAATCCACAAAGGAACCACCCTGGCCGTCCCATTATTTCAGCACCACAGTTGTTCCTACTGTTTTTATTGCTGACATATATCGATACCATTCTTCAGCCATCGTCGAGTCCTGACGTTTTATTAAGGACAACATCACACGCTCTACGTATCAATGGTTTTCGCTTTGGTTGGAACAAACACCAGACTTTTATTCACAATGGAGATCTGTTCATGGTACACTTCATTACTACATCGTGAAGGCTACGCGCTCAAGACTTCCTCGATCGTGCAGATTCCAAACACATTCAACCACCACAATCTACGACCGTGGAAATGGTTCTAACCCTCAATCACTTCACCTTTCAGGGAGAACATTATTGCAATTAAAAAGGCTTTGCTATGGGCTCAAAACTCGGCCCAGGCTATTCCTGTGTTAGTGTGGGATACTTATGCGGAAATGAAATGTTCAACTCCTAGGCGGTCCCAACCTACAATTTTCAAGCGATACATTGACGACATCGTAGGCGTGACGGAAGCCACCCAATCCGATCTGTAGGCCAGTCATTGAGTATTCTCTTAGTTGTAACAATCAGGATCTTTCACTTGGACCATTTCCGAAACATCAGTGACCTTCCTGGACCTCTCCATCTCATGACTCCGATCGCCTTTCTACTACCATCTTTTATAAACCAACAGACTCCCACAGTTATCTCCGATACTCATCTAGCCATGCACCAGCTTGCAAGAATTCCATACCATATTCACAACTATATCGCCTTCGTGAATCTGCAGTAAAAGAAGAGATTAATCCACCAGTCAGACACATGATCTTTTTTTCACCACAGCGGCTATCCTGAGAGAAACCGTTCTTCAGCCGGAACATCGCCTCAATTTGTTGATGGGCTCACGCTTCAACCCAAGGAAAAGACTTCTGAGGACACTGATCGCATTCCCCTAGTGCTTAAGTATCATCCGATCAACACAGTAATTCGCAACTTCGTTATGAAAAATTACTCTACATTGCAGAAGCACCCTTCAACTCAAAACACATTTTCAGCCAATTACAATCACGCCTTGACGTCGCCAACAGAAATCTATCCATTATCTCATTTCGCGCCTTCCCGACCATATACGGACTCACCTGGCATGTCCCTCTGTCACAGACCACGGTGCAAGGAATTGTCATTGACGTTCTAAGCACTCCCTGACCAGTAAACAGGATCCAACGGCAGACGACACCAAAATTCACATCTTCATTCACATTGTACCAGTAAAGAATGTGATCTACGCCATCGTTTGCCAGAAGTGTGGACAGCTTTATATCGGAGAAACAAAAACTCCCATTGCTGTGCGCTTTTTCTGATCACATCCGCTCCCATCCGCAATCATGTCAAATCCAAACCTGTTGCTGTCCACGTTCAACCAATCTGATCATTTTCCATCACCAGTTTCCATCACAGCATTCTTTCCACTGCTGGCAAGCCAGACCACTCGACACCTTGCTGAACACGTCTCTTGCCACGTTAAACCATCAACCCTCCGGCATGACGTCAATCGACCTTCTCAAGTGCAGTTGGATTTTCTGACTCTTACACATTTTGTTTGAACGTCATACCAACGTTTTGTATATGCCCCTATTTTGACAGCCATGGAATTGTATATTTTTGATGTATAAACTTTTTTGTAAGCTTTAAGATTGTTTTTAAGGGGGGAGAGGTGTTCAGTTTTCGTCGAAATTCATACGTGTTTTTCTGTTTCTCATCCGTCTTTAGTTGGCATTATATATTTTTGGTTGGTATTGCATTGTGTATTGAGAATGGTAAGTTGGCTGGAGTTTATTCAACCATACACTGCTTTCTTGTTTTTATTTCCCCCTAATTTATTTGCCTTTTTTCAACTAGTGTTTGTTAATCATACATGTACATGATCTGCCGTGTTTTTGGTGTAGTTTTTTTTCGGAAGCGTAGTTGTTAGCCACATGGAACATGGCGACGAAAGTTGCTGACCATGTGGCTTTCACAAGAAAGATGTTTCCGGATTCTTCATTTTGGTCTGGACTGAATCAGGTGCCGAGTCTTCTGTTATAGATGAATTGCATGATATGATATGTCACGATGGTGGCGTTATATTGATTTTGATGGTACTTCCTTCTTTTCAGGCATGCTAAGTAGGGCACAGATCACAAAGCACACATGAATTTTGCGACACTTTAACAAACACTGGTGGGTTCACTTTGGTAACTACCAAGAAGCAAGTGGCAAAGAAAAGAAGACGGGGTCAGGTAGATAGTGAGGAGGTTACAAATGAAGCTGATACAGAATCCATAGCTACTCCATGATGATTGGTTTGATGCGAATGAGACCCAAAGAGATCCGAGAGTCCTTATTACCTCTGCTGTGTAACTTAGCCAAAGTGAGCCCAATAAAAAAGAGCAAAGTTGTTGAATACATTGGTTCCTGATTGGTCAGAGTGTGTAGTAAAATCTCAT
Source organism: Ophioderma brevispina (assembly GCA_023653785.1). Taxonomy (NCBI): domain Eukaryota; kingdom Metazoa; phylum Echinodermata; class Ophiuroidea; order Amphilepidida; family Ophiodermatidae; genus Ophioderma; species Ophioderma brevispina. The sequence continues at coordinate 12,451 of JAMKCH010085149.1, forward strand.
GGTTTGGTGGTCAACTGTTTTTCGGCAGCTCAGGCTTCCAAATTTAAGAAATTGACTACTTTGGGTGAGTGTCTGTTAAAGTAGAGTATCCAAAAGTGAGGTCCAATGTAAAGGAGTCATTAGTGGGATTCCGATTGATGTTATGATCAGGAATTTGTTTGATGATGTTAAATCTCATGGGGTTTTTGGCTGTTAGAAGATTGAATAGTAAGGTGATGGAAATTGGGAAAAATCTTTGTCGTGTGTCTTACCCTTTCACGGAGTATCTCCCGCCAGATATCATGATTGGTTTTGAAATGTTAGTGTCAACTTATTGGACAGGTTATCCGATGTTTCAAATGCACCCGGTTGGGGGTCACATGGCTTCTACCTGTAAGGTAGTGCAAAACGTTGTGTGTAGGTTGCGGGGTCCTCAGGTTTTTGATAAGTGTCCTGGTGTAACGGTTGCTAAATGTTGTAGATGTGGGCGGAGAGCTTCGGCCTGCATTATGAAGGGTGTGATTTATTAAGAGAGCAAAGCAAATCAATGTAGTGAAAGCTTAACATGGTATATCTTATGCTGATGCTGTCTAAGACTGTAAAGAGCCCCCCACTTTATGGGATGTAGCTCCATCTATTTCCAAGAATGTCAGAAATTCTGTTCCACAGAGAGTAAAGGTCAGTGAAACAAATTCAAGTTTCAAAGAGAGTCAACCGAATCCTGTTAAGGGATTGATTAAGAAGTTGCCCTTAACATCAAATGTACCAGTAATCCAATATGCTGATGCTGAACACCAACACCTGGTATAATGCCTCTTGTCAGACTGAAAGGCTGAGCACATGTTCATGCACTCACGTGCAAGAAATGTGATTCCTTTTTGGCAGCATTTGTGTATTTGATTGGGGGTGTCCTTCAAATATATTAAGGGGACAAAAATAAAAAAGAGCGTGACAGGCAATTTGAGTCACACTGATACACCAACATGTTAGAGTCAAGAATTGCAAAGGATTAGGCACGCGTAAGAGATAATCCGAATTGCGTAAAGAAATCGCAGAGAGTCTGTCTTCAGACTCGGAGTCCTTCCGAGCAAAAGAGAAAGAGAAGGAGTCTTTAGTCCTCCTCACACTTGAAATCTAGTTCTCAGGTTCGGTCAAGGGGACATGGGGGTCCCATCCCGACAGTATTCTTTAAATCTTGCGAGTAATAACTCTAACGGTGGTGCTGACTCATCGTCGTCTGAGGTCAGGAAAAAGTAATATAATGGGTTTGGTCAAATTGCATTTTATTGTTGTATTTTCAGTTATTCTCTCAGTGGGAATGCCCAATCAATTAGGGCTCATGGGGTCATAGAATTGAAACAATATATTGAAGATTCACCTGTTAAACCTGATGTGTTATGCATCCAAGAGACATGGTTAACTAGTGGGTCTTCTTTTCGGCTGCCCGGGTATGATATTTTACGCAAGGATAGAGTGGTTGAGGGAAGAAGAAATAGATGGTGGTTGTTGTATTTTTGTAAAAGGGATGTTGCTTCAGTATTTCCCATTGAGGGCCCGCTGTACTATTGGGCTGCAGTTGTACATTGCAATTAGAACTAGGATAATCTCCGTAAGTTTGTGTCTTGCTAATATTTTTAATCCTAATTTGAATTGGAGTAGGGATGGCTTGAATCCAATTTTTGAAAAGTTGATCTACCTTTTTTTTTGTTTGTGGGATTTTAATTGGGCAAAAAATAATACTTTTGTGGGGTAGTAGGATAACAGATACAAATGGTAAAATAATTGAGGAAATTAATTGACACTAATTACTTGTTTGTTTAAAGATGGGTAATGGTAACATATTGATGTTTAGAACATGGAGTCTATCATGTCTTGATATCACACACTCTGTTCTAATGAGGTGGCTTCAAAGTGTGTATGGGATGTTCTAAACAATCATTGGGGGCAGTGGGATATACTCCTGTTTTGATACTTATGGGTTGCATGTCTTTTTTAATGAAAGCCTTATAGTCCGCGTTTGGTCATTCAAAGGCGGTTTGGCAAAAATTGAGGTAGCCTGTAATGATTTGGTTTTCTTATCCTGATGAGATTGTAGTGTTGATGTCATCTATGATGGTTTTATTGAGCAGATTAATGATGCGGTTTCTTTGGCGTTTCCAAAAACAACTTCTCATTTTGAGGGTGAGTCATCAGTTCCTTGGGGGAATGATTATTGGTAAGGTTGCCATTGCCATCGTAAAGCGGCATTGAATCGTTGAAAAGGAATAGTACTCCTAATACTTTTATTGAAATAATCGTCTTAAAGCAATTGCTCGTAATGTGTCATTTATAGTGCAAAAAGGGAAAATTGGAAAAAATTCTGTTCTGGTATAAATTCTCGGACACCCACCCAAAAGTATGGAGGTATATTAAATATTAAGACTAAGAGGGCAATGTATTCCTGTGCTTAAGAATAATTCTGGTGAGGCAATTACGGATTATGATAAGGCCAATATGCTGGCTGCTTCTTTTGCCAAGGTTAGTAGTACAGTTAATTATGACGAGAAATTTAAAGATAAGTGTCAAATCGAAATTCAATTTCAGTTTGATGAATCGGAGAATTCAATGCTTGATGAACCATTTATATGGATGAACTTGTACTGTGGCAATTTGATAAGCAAATGCACTGCGCTGGTAAAGAGAGATTTGCATGATATTATTAAAGATTTCCCCTTCATGTCAAAAAAGTGTTGCTTTTTATTTTTAATATTATTTGGGCTAGAGGTTTATGTCCATAGCGTGGAAGATGGCTGTGTTGACTCCTTTGGCCAAACCAGATAAGAATCATCTGACCCGCTGTTCGTATAGACCCCTTGCTTTGACTTCGGTTATTGGGAAGGTTATGGAAAGGATGGTGAATAAAAGGCTCTTATATGGTATTTGGAGGCAAATAATTTGTTAAATCAGATTCGGAGTGGTTTTCGAAGAGCAGCGTACCAACGTACCATTTGGTCAACTTGAACCTGAATATAACAAATGTTTGCTAACAGGAGAGTACTGTTTTCTCTTTTTTTGGATATTAAGAAGGCATTACATGGTGTGAGAAAGGGAGCCATATCAAGTTACAAACTTTTGGTCATTGGGGTCGTATGGTTAAGTGGATTGATAATTTCTTGTCGTGGTAGATTTTTACAAGGTTAATGGGGTGTTGTCTAACAAGTTTTCTATGGAAAATTTGCTTCCGCAGGGAAGTTGTTTTAAGAAGTCCACTTATTTTTAAATTGCGGTTTCTGATTTGCCTGGGAAGGTTAAAGGTGGTGTCTATTTCACAGTTTGCTGATGACAATAGCTATTTGGAACTCACATAAATAATAAATTTGCTTGTCAGAAAGTTCAGGCTGGTTAAATGCTATGTTGATTGGTGTAACCATGGGTTTTCTCTTTCACCATCTAAAACTTTGGTGTTCGGTTTACTCAGAAAAGGCAAAAGCCTGCTTTAGGTTTCTTTCGCTTGGGAAAATGAAGTTAGTTTTCAATGATAATACACATTTTTGGTTTTGTTTTTTGATCCGAAGTTAACTTGGAAAAAGCATTGAATTATTATTCATGGATAGGTGTAAAGTAGAATTATTTGCTAGGTGTAGTACTGGTAGTAGTTTGGTGGTGCTGCTGGCCTAATTGCTTGTAAGGTTGTATAATGCGCTGATGAGGCCTGTTTTGAATACGGCTGTGAAGCATATGACTCTGCTACTGATACATTGAAATTTTCTCTTAATACTATTCAATATAAGGCTTTGAAGATCTGCACTGGGGCTCTTAAAGGGATTTCACTTCGCTCCCTTCATGCTGCATGTGGGGAGCCTCCTCTTCAGTTAAGAGACGTAATTTTTTTGTTAAAAGCTATGGTGTCAGTTTGTGCAATTCTTTCATCCTAATCCAACGTATGTTTGATGATACTTGGCAGAAGGCCTATTATTTTGATATCCCATTTTGGGAAATTTTTTTCATAGACCTTTTGAGGTTAGGGTTTGTGCTTTTGATGAAAAAGTTATGGGGACTTGGGTATTCTCCTTGTCCATATTGGGACTATCACAGCAATAAAAATAAACACTTCTTCTTCTAATTCATTCATTAATTGCAAATACTGCTTATTCAAACTAGGAGGGAAATGGTTGTTAAGGAAATTCACTGGTTATTGGGGCTCTGCCCTGCATATTTATACTAATGGTTCTTTGGACCCTGTGAGTCTAGTTTGGTTTGTAGTAATTATTTGCCAGTTTTTAATGTTTAAATGTTTCAGGCTGACTGTCTGTTATTTTTTCCATATTCTCTGCAGACCTTATCGCTATACTTATGGCTCTAGAAGTGGGTTGAATGATGTTAAACCTATGGATGTTTTTGTTCCTTATTCAGGTGACGTATGAGTGCCATTTACATCTATTCTAGCTTTGACAGATAATACAAATCATCTTGGTGATCTCCATGCCGCGTTATATATGTCTCTTTAATTTCGAATGTATTCAGATAGAGAATGTATGGATTCCAGTCATTCCTGGGTTGGCTGGTAATGAGTGGGCTGATTGGTGCAAAGAAGGCAGTTGATAAGAAGCAGTTGATATCTCGGTTAGGTTAAATGGTCCTGTTTCTGAAGTATCAAAAGTATTTTTAAATTTGCAAATGCAAGATCAGTGTCAAGACAGACTGGTCACATTATAATTCCTGCTGCTAATTTATTTAAAATTATAAGCCCCATAATTGCTTTTGATATGCCGGATTGGAAGGTTTCCCGGGATTGGGAAGTTAGTTCCCACAGGCTTATATTGGGGTGTTTTTTTTTTTTTTAATAAATACTTATTTATTTTTTGTGTGGGAAACAACATCCAGATGGAAAATGTGAGCAATGCTATTCCATGGATACTGTTAAACACTTTTTATTTGAATTAAAAAGATTGATGTGCAAAGGAGACATCTAATTGAGGAACCCAGGAATTGGGTCTTGATTTTTCTTTACAGAATTTATTGGGTGGAAAGAATCCTCCTTATGCTGCTGTTATGAGATATGTTAAGCAATGTCCATTGATATTTAGGTTGTGTTTTTTTTTTGCAGTGTTTTTTTTTTTTATTAAGGCAGTGGTTGAATAACTACCTAAGTCCAATTGTACTATCCTCCACATGCCTTTTCTTTTTATTTGGTTTTCTTTTATCAAATTAAGTTTTTATTTTATTTACTTTGTTAGGTAACACAGGCTTAGTTTTGGCGCACATAACTTTTTGTTGAAAACGCCATTCATCTAAAACCAACCAAACCAAGTAGTTTTAAGGAACTTGACAAAGACAATTATGTGGAAACGTCGTTCTACTTACAATGTTAACATCATGTTAACTACATTTTCAGCACTGTTTCCAGTACGCATCTTGTTTGGGGGACTTTGCCAATTACTACTTGGTAGCTGCGTGTCTGCTCCGTACTGTTTACTCAACATCCACCTTCTCTCCACCTAGTGGGCAACTACAAGGGTAGCCATTGGGGTAGGTCCAGCAGAGTAGCCACATTACTGTTTACCTAATACTGTGTAACTTGTAAGCCCTACTGCAGCTACCGCCTCGCAATTAGCCCATTGTGTACTGTGCCGTAGCTGTCGCGGTAGACATGTGTATCTGCCGTATAGGCTAACCACATGAGTAAGAATCCGCCGTGTATATATATATATATCGTCGGCTGGGCGGGAAAACCTCATATGTTAACTCCAGAGGTCAACTGCAAAACCTCAATATGTAAAAAGTGGACCCCATTGCTAAAACCTCATATGTGCATTTTGTCACACATCGGGTTCTAGCTTGAATTTCCTTCAAATATATAGTAAATCATATTGCACTTTATTTCAGCAAGAATCTGGAGTAATAATTACCTCAATATATTTAGAAAGGAAAACCTTTCTAGTGCATGGCATACACAGCAAGTTATTCAGTTTTTGGTGTCTCTCTAAATGTTCCATAGGAGGTTTTTGTCATATAACCGTTTTACTACATGTGAGGTTTTTTGCTTTTAAAGGTCAATGCACATATGAGGTTTTCCCGCCCAGCGCCGATATCTATATATATAGATAATCTTATATATATATCTATACTATTATATATATATATATATATATATATTATATATATATTATATATCTATATATGCTAATGCTGTGCCTTAAGGGGGAAATGGGCTTTGTTATTCCCATCATTACAGCGTTTGGGCGAAATATGCCTTCCCCTTACGCCTCCATTTGTATTGCGGTTTATTTCGTTTTGAATATTAATTTATGCAAATGAGGGATAATCCACTAGAGTAACAAAGGATATAAATATTAATTAATTGAAATAACTATAAGAGCTCATTATAACCTACTGAATATTTAAATCTTCCCCCTAACTATCATGTTAGAGTTATTATTATATGTATTTCTATTATTTGTTATTCTGATTTACTATTTACCACCATTGTCGTAATACAACATGTGAAATGAGGATTTTTTTCCTTTATTTAACGATTTCTTGAGAAAAATATTTTGTAACAGTGATCTAAAATGTCCTGTAAAAGTAACGGTTGACTAACGAAATCTATCTAAATACTACGTGAATAAAAAAAAATGTTCAAGGATTGCAGATGACATTTACCTTTAATATGATGCAGGTAGAACCTGAGAAGCGAGCGCTCAGATACACTTTCATTCTGTCATATTTGCCTTAGAAAATGCACGGAAGAAATCCATAAATTACCGCTTGGAAATCCCAGATGCCCAAATCCAGCAGATCGTGTCCGGCCCCCTGGTTTTAAGTTGTATATATTTATTCGTTCTACTTTCTAGCTGAATAGTGTGACAGCTTTGGTCAAAAAATGTTTGTTTGCCGTTACCAATCAGCCCTGACAACATCATTAATACAAAATTCAGAATTTTTCGTCAAGATCTCGCTTTTATGTGTTAAACCAATTGCAACGTCTAAAAGTGGATTTCTTGGCCGCCCTCTATTATGAATTTAATAGGGCGCCATCTATTGGTGAAACATGTATCAAATTTATTTGAGCTCCCAAAATATCGTGTTATTTAATTATTCCAAGCATAATTTTTAAAACATCAGCACAACATTATCTTAGGTTTAATGTTAGAAAACAAGTAAATAAAAAAATAAATTTGCGAGAAAACAAAATATCAAACAGAATGGAGAATTAACATAAATTACTTGTTGAATATCGGACTACAAATTAAAATTACAATATTATAATTTTTAAAAATTGCGAATCCCTGCACGGTACCCGTCGATTTATAACTCCGTAGGAGTTAATCGTAATAGTCCACTCAATCTACGGTATGAACTAGACAAAACTGCTACAGAAGGTTTTCTTGCTGTAACTTACTGTACAAACCCTCCCAAACAACATATCAAAAAGGTAGAAAAAAGGAAGTATTGCAAGACATGGTAATTTGCATAAAACATATGTGCCATTTTTGCCTATATTTTGGTTATTATACAACATATTCGAAGGGGACGACCAAATTTTAAGTATATAAAGTTTTCATCTTGATAGAATGACCTTCACCCCCAAACCCCATCTGTAAAGTTTTGCGCCGATATTTCAACCCGTTTTCATGTGATAGCTAAAAACATGATTTTCTTAGCTATATAGACTACTGTGTAAGATTAATATCGGTCGACCAAAATGGGGGGATTTTTTTCGCTCATAACTTCCAAACCATACATCCTTTAGCCCTAAGATTTCACAGGGTTAAACAAGAAAAATAGTAGCTTTCTTCAGATGCCAAAATGTTGACCACTTCCGGTAAAATCTGGGATTATGTGGACGAAGCTATTAGCGATCGGACCATGGACCTTTAATTAACTCTTGAGGCAACATAGGATCCGAAGTACTTGAAGTCTCATATTGTTGAGTTGGGTACCGTGTGTGGTGCAGATAGGTTGCTGATTCTCTTCCTCATTGACGGCCATGTATTCCACTCCGTCTCTTTGGTTGACTTTATCTGCAGCATTCTCAAATGCAGATCTTGTGCAGCACATATCACATCCCATGTTAGAACTGCGTAGTCAAGGTGTGTAAGATGCTGACTTTGGTGACGTCTTGACTGCTTGACCCCCTTTTTTGTGCTGCTGTCCTATCTATTACATGACCCCCTTTTTAAATGTTCACATACTCAATTACCCCCATTTTCTTCTTTCCTGCTACCCACTTTTTTCACAAGTTTGCATAAAATTATCCACTTTTTTTGAACACCCAAATTCAAAATTTTCGCGGCATACGTGCACATTTTTAACAATTTTATACTTTCATGGCAGCAATTTTATAATTTCATGGCAATTTGAACTCTTGAATAGAGGCATTTCCTATTTTAACTTCACGTTTTAACCTCAGTGGCGCCCTTCTTTATATAAAGTTTCATACTGGATGACCCCATTTTTATTCAGCTTGTGTACTTAAAGGGGGTTGTTCCGATTTATGTGTATTGTGTTCTCTACTTGATATGAGAGCCTGGCACTTGCACATACACCCCATCAAGTACCGTGGGAAACAAACTTGCGGTTTTGATGGTAGACGCAATAAAAAAAAAAAAAAAAAAAAAGATGCTGACTTTGGTGACGTCTTGACTGCTTGACCCCCTTTTTTGTGCTGCTGTCCTATCTATTACATGACCCCCTTTTTAAATGTTCACATACTCAATTACCCCCATTTTCTTCTTTCCTGCTACCCACTTTTTTCACAAGTTTGCATAAAATTATCCACTTTTTTTGAACACCCAAATTCAAAATTTTCGCGGCATACGTGCACATTTTTAACAATTTTATACTTTCATGGCAGCAATTTTATAATTTCATGGCAATTTGAACTCTTGAATAGAGGCATTTCCTATTTTAACTTCACGTTTTAACCTCAGTGGCGCCCTTCTTTATATAAAGTTTCATACTGGATGACCCCATTTTTATTCAGCTTGTGTACTTAATGGGGGTTGTTCCGATTTATGTGTATTGTGTTCTCTACTTGATATGAGAGCCTGGCACTTGCACATACGACCCCATCAAGTACCGTGGGAAACAAACTTGCGGTTTTGATGTAGACGCAATAATTGCATGTTGCAAAGCCTATTCATACTGTGCTTAATACATTGGTTAACCACTAAAACGGCGGTTTTTTTGTTTATATCCTATGGAAATGAAAATGGATTCGAAGGGCTAAATTTCAGACAAAAATGAAGAAAAATACGGCCTTTCATCTGATATCAAAATCGATACTACTCCAAGGAAAAATTCGGGGGTCCCAAACACGATCGGACCACGCACCCTTTAAACACGATTTTTTTCACATTTTTATCTGAAAGGACTCTATTTTTCACCTGGCCGGGCCTATATACCCATCATTTCACATGGGAGTGCCCCCAGCACTAGTTGACCCAATGTGTTTGAATTAATACTCTCTGATAATAATTTGCTAAATAAAGATCCCGATTGTAGTCTGATAAATCATCTAGAATGCAAAATGAATTTTGGCGGGAAAACTGCGACCATCTTGAATAATGATCATTTTCCACATATCAATTGCAAGTGCTACACATCTTGCAGGCATAGTCATGCAAAACATGTTCAAATTCAAACGGAAATCGAAAAAAGGCCATAAACATGCATTTATGACTATATACCATAGTCGAATACGTCCACGAAAAATGCAATTAGCATGTCTTGCCAGACTTCCCTTTTTACCTTTTGCTATGTTGTTTGGGAGATTCTTTTAGGTAGTTAAGAAAAAAAAATTTCTGTAGCAATTTGGTCCAGGTGTACCTAGTATTTTTAGAGTATTGGGTGGGACGATAGACGAAAACGTGGGATCAACATAGGTCGGAATTTCAGGACTATAGATTTTTCAATGCTTTCATAGTGTACGCGTAAGTTATAAGAGTTCGCTTCGCGCTCGGTTATAAGTCACTGAATAATCGATTTGTTTTTGTTTTAATAAAGAAAAACTAATATTGCTTCCAAGTGTTGAAAAAGTATGATGGAAAATCGACTGAAAAAATAAGCCAGATATGATAAATTTTGTAAGCACACACATTTTTCCCCAATTCCAATGAATTTATACAAGTACGCAAGAGATTTATTAAGGTATAAACGAGCATAGCATAAGAGGAAAGTAAAAATAAAGTGAGCTTTCAGTCGTAACTATCAGGACCTGTAATTTATTGAGTACAGGCATAGTAATGTTCACACGAAAATTCACCCAATTAATCCTGATGTGTAAAGGAAACGGGTTTTCAACACACTACTGTAATTCAGTATAGATAAAGCTATGCCAATGAGGAATAAACTCCTTGCAATATCCTAACAATGGGAAGATTGTCTTGCTCTGTAACAGGCGAATTGGTGTTGGATTCGTCATATCAGTTGGACATTGGTATAAATAGATCATTGATTAGTCCATAGTAGTATAAGAACAGCCTGTAGATCCAGTGACCAAAAACTCTGGAGACAAGATTTGAAGGTGGTCTGGGGGTTCCCTGCTCGATGTTGAAGGTTTTGCTTCGGGCTTGCCGCTTCAAGGTTCCGGCATTTTGGGGACGGGGCAAAACAAAGTTAACACGGGGGTAAAATTAGAACTGTCGGCAATTGACTTAATATGCATGTCAAATTACTCGCATTATCATACGGAATCTAAAAATGTATAGTTTGTTTAGATCCGACTTCAAATGAGGACGCTATGGCCAAAATGTCAAGGCAATAACTTTCAGTCAAGGTCAAATTGTTAATATGAAACCGATTTTTAAATGTAAGTGTCTAATTATATGTTTTCGTGTATGACAAATTCAATTTTTGCAACTTCTAACAGTACAAATGTTCCTGGACCTTGAAAACCTGAATAACCCCCTCTACCCGATTTTGAACAAAATTCCCCCTATCTCTGCTCAGGGACCTGGAAACACTATCTGTGTACACCCACTATGACGGCAGGATTCAGGGGTCCTTATGACCCATTTGGTGCTTGTAGCTCTTGAATTGCGGGCGAAGAATGAGTTTCTAGATTTTTCACCAAAAACTGATAATTTCTCTGTCAATTCACTTGAACCCAAATCGGTGTACACCCCATTTGAGGCTGGGTCAGTGGTCATCTGAATTGAATTGGCTTACTTTTAAACATACAAATGTTAGTCTTGGACCTATGAAAACCTGAAATAGCCGCCATTTTGCATTTGCAAAGGTCAAGACTAACATTTTGAACATTAAAAGTTGGCAAAATTGAATTTGTCCTACACGAACCATAATTAGACACTTACATCTTTAAAATCGGTTAACATTAACAATTTGACCATGACTGAAGGTGCATTGACCTTTGGACATTTTTGGCCATAGTGTCCTTATTTGCAGCGGATCTATAACACACTATACATTTTTAGATTCCGTAGATAAGGCGAGTACTTTGACATGCCATATTATTCAGTTGCGACAGTTGCTCAATTTTTTACCCCCTTGTTAACTTTGTTTGCCCCTTCCCCAAAATGCCGGAACATTCAAGCGGTAAGCCCAAGTCAAAAACCTTCAACATCGACCCGGGAACCCAAGACGCCTTCAATCTTTGTCTCCATAGTTTGGTCACGGATCTACAGGCTGGGTCTTCTACTGATAGTTGAAATAATCATAAAGGTGTAACCTTAAGCTGACAAGGACATCATGATATTCATGATAATTGTACATTCTGACAAACACAAGATTAATGTGTGTAAATCCACTAGGAAAAGGGGATGCTTTCAAAACCTCCATATGCTAGCGTATTTTTCCATCGATTTCTCTAATTTTTTTCAACACCTTAAATACTATTGCTGTGTTTTATAAAAACAACAACAACAATTCCAATCTATGATATATGATTGCATTAATGTCACGTCTCACTTTAATCCTGTACGAATTTTTTGATTCCCGCAGTATTTTCTATTTTAACTTCATGATTCCTACGACTCCGGTTAATGTTGCACCCGGTGCTGATTCCAGACTACTTTGATACGCATTATAATACCGCTGTTAGTATATATTGCAGTGCAGCAGCTTATTGGTGTTATAGTGATGCCTCTTGTCACTCAAATGTTTCTTGATATGTATGGCGTGAGAGGCGCTTTGATTTTGCTCAGCGGGCTCAACATGTTTTCCATTCCAAGTGGAGCTCTATTTATAAATCCTCGTCAATTTAAACAATCGAAAGAAGGTGAGGATAAACTACTTCTGTCTGCCCATGAGCATGAAAAGTTGACTTCAAGAACTCGCAGTGATTCGGATATTCGCGGCTTGTATGCAATGCTTACCAGTGTTCATTTCATTGTTCGAGTCATAGTTCCCTCGTGTGTGTATGGGTATATTAACGTTGGATGGATGATATATATTGTTTCGTTTGCTATATCCAGCGGTATATCTTTCCGCGAATCATCAGTTGTGGCATCTTTTGGAGGGCTTGGTATGTTGGTTATTAAAATTGCACTACCTTCGTTTAACAAAGTGTTGACGTATCAACAGCTGATGTATGTGTCATCGTGTATGACGACGATCACGCTTATTCTTACCACGATGTTTACAAGTTACATAGGATTATGTACCACGTCACTCATATTTGGTATTGGTCTGGGCATACTTAGCCCAGAAACATATATTGCTGCTAAAGACGTGGCTGATGAGGATAAGTACGTGACTGCAGTTGCATGTTCTCATGTTTTCTACGGACTGACCGCCATTGTTGGTGGGTTTCTTACAGGTACATGCAAGCACCCATTGCATAATATTAAATATGAATTATAGCAGTAGTTGGGAGTCTACGCATTTATCCGAATGTTCGTTTATCTGAAGGATCGCGATTTCTAAGGTTCGTATTTTAAAAAAAATCTTTATTCCGCGATCCGAAGGTTCGTCCGAAGGTTCATTTTTACGAAGGTTTATTAATCCGAAAATGAAATACGGTTTGTTAATCCGAAAATGATACCTTTTGAAACAATGTTCGTGTACCCAAAATGAAATATGGTTCGTTAATTCGATAAATAATGGTTAGGGGTCAGGGATAGGGTATGGTTAGATTTTAGGGTTATTATTATGGTCATTTTTAAATCAATGAACCTTCGGAATAAAGAAACGTTCGGATTGGGCCGTCGGCGACTAAACCGGCAACCCCACTAGTTGCCTCCATCTAGACTAGTGAGAATTAAAAACAAGATCTGTCTTAAGGGCGCTGGCGCAGTTAAGAGCCAACAGCGGCCATCCAGCAACCCTTATCTCTTCCAACCCGTCTTGGGCCAGCGTGGAAGAGTAGGCCCACAAACCAGTATGAATAAGTCTTCATTACCACGGCCCCTCAGTCCCCAGCAGCTCTGCATCCTTGGACCAAGGTGGCGGTACAGTAAGGAAAGGAGCAGGGGGTGCGAAGAATCTCTGGGTAAGGACAGGCCACCAATGGAACCTGAATGTAGGAACTTACAATGTCAGAACGCTACTGGGAGAAGATAGACTGATAGAGTTGGAACAAGAGCTGGAAGAGGTGAAGTGGGATGTCATTGGACTCAGTGAAGTTCGGAGAAGGGCGAACAACTTGAACAACGAAAAAGTGGCCACCACCTATTCCACATAGGGAAGAAGAATAAAAGTGAGGCAGGAGTAGGATTCTAGTTCATAAAAGTTTGGCAGGAAATGTAACATAATTCAAAGGAGTAAATGAACGACTGGCACAGCTCAATATCAAGATAAATAAAAGGTACAGTCTTAAAATTATCCAAGCATATGCACCCACTAGCAGCTATGATGATGAAGAGGTAGAGAAACTGTATGAGGAAATCAGTGAACTCTCTATTACACCTAAGACAGAACTACCGTCTGGCAGCAATCTCCCACGCAAGGAATGGGTCACCTTAAACCGGATTCGCACAGGAGTCGGTCGCTTCAATAGCAATATGCACTGATGGGGGCTGCGGCCATCGATAGCCTGCCAATGTGGTTCTCCATCACAGACTGCGGATCACATTCTCAATGAGTGCCCTACCTTTTCGTCCACCGGTGGACACAGATTTCTCAAACCCCAACCAATCAACAGTGAGTTGGCTCCAACGCTTACAACATATTTAGCTGCTGAAGAAGAAGAAGTGAACTGCTTCAAAGCAACAAGTCACATTATATTATTATGATGGGAGACCTAAATGAAAAGGTCGGAGAGAAGGAAGATGGTGAAGAATCAGTGATTGGAAATTTTGGATATGGACAGCGCAATGACAGGGGAGACAGACTAGTTGAATTTGCCATCAGCCGCAAGTTAAAAATCCTGAACACATTTTTCAAGAAAAAAACAAACAGGAAGTGGACTTGGATAAGTCCAGACAGAGCCACAAAGAATGAGATTGATTTCACCCTTTCATCAGATTTAAACATTGTCAAAGATGTAAATGTTCTCAACAAAGTCACAGAATGATAATGGGGAAGTTCCAAATCAACACTAAGTTAGAGAGACAGAAGCTACTCAAACCGAAGTATAACAACATTAACCTGGACAAACTCAAAGAAAGAAACCATGAATTCCAACTGGAGCTAGCAAACAAATTTACTACACTTAATGATGAGTGGAGAGAGCACGACCTAGACACATGGAACCAAGAGACAATAGACATCATTCAAGAAACTTCACTCAATGTAGCAGGCAGAAAACCCAAGACAGATCTAGCAAACTATCAGACAGCAAAAGGAAACTGATTGGAAAACGTAGACAAATGAAAATGGACATTCAAGGTATTAACAACATAGAGTATAGGGAAACTTGCAAAACTATCAGGAAGAAGATACGGGAGGATGTCAGAAATTACAACACCAAAATAATTCATGACACTATAGAAAACAACAGGAGTATTAAAAAACCCAACAAGAAGCTTGGCCAGGGAACAAAGAAAATCAACAAACTTCTCGACTCAAATGGGCAGGAATTAACAGATCAGGATGATATTCTGCGAAGAGTAGAGGAATTCTATGAAGAGCTATACCAAAGCAATCAACAACCGAAGACATAAAAGATTCACAGGAGAAAGTACCTAAAGTTGAAAGCTGGGAAGTAGAGCATGCTCTAAGGCAAATGAAACGTGGCAAAGCCCCTGGACAGGACAACATAATGATGGACACACTAAAAGAAGCAGGGGAGGCAGTTAACATAGAGCTGACAAAGCTGTTCACAGCTTGACTTCACCAAGGGAAGGTGCCCCAAAAGTGGAAAGATACCAACATGATAATCTTGCACAAAAAAAGGAGACAAAAGGGATTTGAAGAATTACCGGCCAATTAGCCTTCTATCCAACATGTACAAGCTTTTCACAAAGATTGTGACAAACAGGTTGGAAAGAATTCTAGATGACAACCAACCAAGGGAGCAAGCGGGATTCAGAAGAAACTTCTCAACAATAGACCACATTCACACCCTCAACCAACTAAAGGAAAAATGTCTAGAGTTCTATATACCTGTATGCGTCGCTTTTGTGGATTATGAGAAAGCTTTTGATTCCGTTGAAACCTGGGTAGTTCTCAAGGCACTGAAAGAGCAAAACATCAACCCTAACTATATTAAATTAATCAGAGACACATACACTGGCAGCACAACAACTGTTAAGTTACACAAAAAAAGCAACAAAATACCAATAAGGAAAGGTGTGAGGCAAGGAGATACCATGTCTCCAAAGCTCTTTACAGCATGCTTAGAACTCATCTTCAAAGACATCAATTGGGAAAATAAAGGTATCAATGTGAATGGGGAGAAGTTCAACCACCTCCGTTTTGCAGATGATATTGTCATCATAGCTAACAACTTCAGTGAAATGGAGATCATGCTACAGGACTTGGGCATAGCAAGCAGGAAAAGAGGACTGAAAATGAATATGAAGAAGACCAAAGTAATGGCAGACCAATCAGTTACACACAAACAATCATCATTAATGGAACAGAATTGGAACATGTATCTGAATGCATCTACCTGGGACAACGGTTCACTCTCACCGAAAAAAATCAAGATAATGAAATAAGGAGAAAGATTAACGCAGGGTGGCAAGCATTTGGCAGATACAGCCACATCATGAAGGGTAATCTACCATTGTGCTTAAAGAGGAAAGTGTATGACCAATGCATTCTCCCATCAATGACATATGCATCAGAAACATGGAAGCTAACAATTGAAATGGAAAGTAAGTTAGCAGCCGCTCAACATAACATGGAAAGAAGTATGCTTAACATATATACAAAGATCACATAACTAATAAATGGATATGGGAACAGACAAAGGTACGGGACATAATGGAAGTAATCAAACATCGTAAATGGACATGGGCTGGCCATATCACTAGAAGGGGAGATGGAAGATGGAGCACATTGACTACTATATGGACACCACTTGATGGAAAAAGGAACAGAAGTAGGCAAAGAAAGAGATGGAGAGATGAAATACAACAATTCTGGAATGAAACTAACTGGTACAAATATGCAAGGGAGAGAGAGAACTGGAGACATCATGTTGAAGCCTTCATCCAGCAGTGGATTGAAAACGGCTGAAGAAGAAGAAGGTATAGGAAATTCCCGTGTTCGGATTAACAAACTTCGGATAAACGAACCTTCGGAAAAATGAACAGTAACCTTGGAAGGTATTATGTTTAGCAGTTGCGATTGAGTGACTATTATTATATGGTAAATTTAAATAACCGAAAGAAATTTAATCGATGAAATTATGTGGACTTGAGGAGGCAATAATTCTATCTTTGGTACGTATACTGACACCAGCATACTTCTAAAATAGACAAGACTGGGTGTACATCACAACAAGTTATTTACATCTCATTGTATTAATTTTACAGGTTTGCTGTACGACATGTCAGGGAGCTTCACTGTTTCATTTATTCTTCTGGCAGCAGTGTCTTTGCTGACAGCAGTTTCTCTTGGACTTGAAGAGATGTTTGCTGGAATTACAAGAAGCAAGCGCTAGATTTGAAGTCATTAACCATCGCTTCATCCACTCAGCAGCTACACCCTCACACCCACCCATACACCAGAACACACACACACGCGCGCGCGCGCCTACACACGCAAACGTGCATCATCTACTTCCGAGGACATCAAAGGAACTACTCGTTAAACTGTCTTCTTTAAAATGACGTTAGCAATAAAACTGTTGCTCACGTGTTAAAGGCAATGTGTGGATTTTTTCGTAGATACCAGAAGCTGGGACTAAGGGAGCGGTCATTATTTATGCTGGGGGAATGGAGGATTTCAACTTTTTTTCGGCAAAAATTTTCGCGTTCCCCCTCGCTTACGTTCAAAAATTTTACACTCCCCCCTTGATCATGCTGATTTCCCCATTTAAAAGTTCATGTTCCCCTCTCTCTCGTTGATGAAAAATTTCACGTTCCCCCTCTCTCTTACAAACAATTTTCGGATTCCCCCTCAAATCCTCCATTCCTCCCCTGGCCTAAATAATGACCCCTCCCTAATATACCAAGAGGGATACGAAGCTCCCAAGTCACTCTGTGTTAAATGTATACATTCACGTGTGCCTCGGCTAGTGTATCATTACTTTGTGCTCAAACTACATTTTTATAACACATGTTAGATTATATATATTGGTGTATTAATTTTGCTTACCAAGTTCCTCTTGCTGTTTTACCAATGTATTTCTCCATACAACTTAGGAAATCCCATAAATCAAAATTGTTAATTTCAAAAATTAAAAAATTCTTAAAATGACAAATTTGTAAACGGTTGTCGAATTCGGAAACCTGTGCACCTGTCTTTGTCCTTAAACTACTCCAACAAGTTATTCATAAAACTCAAAAGTGGATTATTATTTTCGTTCTTTGATGTATTTCCGGTGCAGTGTTGGCATTAAATTTGAGATATTAAATTTGGTTTTCCTGAAAAAAAAAAGGAAAATCAGGCCGAGGCATACCTCAACTGTATGTTTATGTATGCCTCCTATCCCTCTATAGGTCACAGCTGTTTGAACGTCTCATTTATTATGATAAAACCAAAATATTCGCCGGCGACACAGTTTTGACAACTGATTCGGATTATTTAGTCTACACAGTTCTCTATGAAACAACGTGATACAAACATTTGCTCATAACATCAAAACGCACCATCAGAATCAACTGAAATTTTGGAAATAATCGTTTCTCAAGGATATCTGTTGAACCATAAAAAAAAACAAAGGTGCTAGGGTCACAAATGCCCAACTTTAAATGGATGTAGAATATAATCTATTAAATGCTTTTCATATGATCCCAATCGGATATAAGGTTCCTGAGATATAGTTGATCAAAATGAAGCAGTATATGCAAAAGTTGCTAAAAGTGTGCGATTTCCTATACTTTTATCTGTAAAATGTTTCGAGTGGCAATATTTAAGAGTTTTTAAAAAGGCAATGAGTATAGAATTTGGCTAGATAATTTTAGCTAATTATGTTGCATTGTAATTTTATATATTTGAGATCAAACTGATGGCATTAAAAATAACAGGTTGTGGAATTTCGTATGTATTTTATTGTTTCTTTACCCTGTGATGTTTAGTACAATTTACTAAAAATTATACGAATGCATCAAATTGTATTATTCTTTCAATATTAATCATAATAAATCAGCATACAACTGAAAATAATGCGTTTTTTAATATTTGGTACGAAAAGCGCCCTCAATTTACCGGAATGGTTATCGGCATTTTCGTTAAGTTCGGATTGGTTGTAAATTGTTCAATTGGTCCCACTAGATAAGTAAAAGTAAATTATTCTTTGTTTGAACGTTCTATATAAGAGTTACAGTGCTATGACTCGTGACCTCCCATATACCCTGTATACCCCAGTCACATTTTGCATTATGCAATGAATTTCATAGATGGTGCAACCAGTATATTTTTGTCTCCTGTACCATTAGACGAAAACAATTTGACACCATTTTTATAACGAACGGATATATCTAAAAAATTACCCCCATTGACCTTAAACCTATTTTGACTCATATCTATTGAACTACAACCTGCAGATAGGGCAAACTATACTTTTTTAATCTTGGAAAGGTGACGAACAAGTTAGCATACTTTTCGACGCGTTTTGATCCTTTTCATATTTTGCCCCTGTATAAACATTACCCCTTTAAAATATATCTTCCACTCTTTTGATTTTGGTAAACTTTTAATAATTTTATGTTGTTTTTAAAAGTTTTATCAATACAATTCTGGAGAAAATGTTTCCTTTGCAATTATTTTTGGGTTAAGGCATCATTTACTCTATTTTGACTGGCCTATGCGACTACCTGAAGCGGTGAAGATATCACAGCGATTATGTTATAGAAAAACGCCTCAAAATAAGTCTATGAGTTATAAACTTTAATAATAATGTTTTCTGCCAGCTGTGTCTGTGTAAATGTTTTTGTAATATCTCATAATTATAATTTTTACAAGGACCAGATGCGAAAAAATTAATGAAACTCTTCTTTTTTTAACGTTGTAACTATTTATTTTTATATTTTAAAAGTTAAAGGAACACAACGGCATGAAAAAAAATATTCAGAAAAAATGAAATGGACCCTTACTTAAATCATTTCAGCCTACTTCCACATGAGAACAATTTGGATGTTTACATTATGTAAAAACAGCAAGAGTTGCCGGAGATTCCTTCCACGGAAAGTCAAGGTGTTGACATCCCTACCATCCCTGCATCTAGCATGTTTTTGCTGACAGTAATATCAACATCCTTGCTGTCTTTTGTGGCCAAGAATGTTGACATTACTGCCATCATGCAGTCATCAGCTCAAAGACCATTGCTATTGTATATATGTGCTAATACTGGCTAATCCAACTTTCACTTGCCAAAACAATATCTTACTACAAGCATGAAGTACAATGTCTGAATCTGGTTTGAATGCTTTTGAATTGTGTGAGGCATTGTTTGCCAAATTACTTTGATTGCAATCTCTAATCTCTGTAGAAAGGCTAACAATTTGTTTATATATTTATTTATTTATTCCACTTTTCCACTGACATAAAATATTGCACATAATACAAACGAGGATAAAATTGTTAAAAGTCCAGTGAATGGCTGGAGCAAACAGGTGCCTAGCACCTCTAGAACCGCCCCACCAGCAGCCAAAAAGAGAGGGAGCGGATAGACTATCCAAACAAGGAACATTAAACTAGTCTGCATCCGGAACAACGACCAAAAGAGGTCCAAGTACAAATGCAGGATAGATCAAAGGATTCTGCAAAGTTTGACTTGCAAAATTCAGAAACTTGTTGTTTGAATGAGACGACAGAGTTGGACAATCGGATACTATTGGAAGTTGGTTCCAAATAGGAACAATACGTTGAAAGAAAGATGACTTGTGAGACTCAGTTTTGCAGAATTGACTGGTCAATTGCAAGGGGTCTGAAGATGATCTAGTGGTGTAACGGTTCTGTTTTCCTGAGTTAAAAACCACAAACTCATCTACACTTATGCTATACATACCTAGATGACACCTAAATAATACACTGAGGTCATTAATTTCTCTTCTATAGGACAGAGGAAGAAGAGAAAGATCAGATAGCCTTGTTTTGTAATCACTTTCTGGGTAGCCGATAATAAACTTTGTGGCCCTTCTCTGGATCCCTTCAACAATACTGATGTACGGTTTGGAGGTTCCGCCTCCAGCGGCCAACTACCATATTCCAATGGTACGTACAAGGGCAGTATACAATGTTCTAGAAAATTTTAAAAACATTCAAAAACCAAAAAAATCAGTTCATTTTATAGAACAAGTTTTTTGTTACATTACCAACCATTGGGCTATTTCCAGGAATTATCCACACTCCCCCCAAAGAGACCTGGGAATTCCCCACACCCTTCTTCTAAAACAATTTGAATGGTAATTCCCATTGTGAAATCCCAAAAGGGCATGGGAATTCCTCATGAAATTCAAAAGTGCATGGGAATTCCAACATAAAAACAGGAAAAAACATATCAAATTGAGTGGCTTAAACCAAAAATGACTCTGGAAATTCCCTGCCTTACTATCCACTGACAAAAATCCCATTTCCCAAAGAATCCCATCACTTAGTTCACTTAGTAGGTGAACAAAGATGACTCTGGGAATTCCACACCTCTTGCGCGTTGACTACATCAAATTTTCCCATTTCCCACATAAAACATCACATCACTTAAGGGGTGACCAAAGATGACTCTGGGAATTCCATACTTTTTGCGCTGATTACATCAAACTTTTCCCATTCCCCACATAAAAAATTACTTACCCCTCTTCTACGAAGGGGGGGGGGGGGGTGGTTACACCCCCCTTCAGGTGTTGCCCCGGCTTGCTAAACCCCTTTTTTGGTTGCCAAATTATTAAATGTAATTGTCAATTGACTGTTCCGCATCCTGTTAATCCAAAAACAAACATCCACCGGGGTATAGGTAAGAACAGTGGTTGATCCAAAGTGATCGATAGGGGGGGGGGGTGGAGTGGTAACACCCCCCTCCGGAAAGAGAAGTACAAAATGCCTAAACACAACAAAGGAACATAACAGACATTATTTTGGTAACCAAATAGATAGCTATGGTCCTCTCTTTCCATTGTATTACCAAATGAGTACCAAATGCCTAGCATACGTCACAATGACGTATAGTTCGCATGTCAGCAAAAAAAACTGCCATTTCCATAGACACACACAGTGAAAAAAATCAATTTTTCGCCAAAAAGGTTAGGAAAATCAGATTTTCATGCGGTTTTTGATTACTTGATGGAATGACTAGTTTTATATAATGACAACATTTTCGAGCTATAATAAGGTGTTTGAGTACGCTAAAATTGCGAAATATCAACTTTCCACCCTACTTCAGTATTTTAGTCCTTTCCTCAACATATGACGTCATGGTGCCGTCATAACGGGGATGTTAGTACTTATTTTGTACCAATGGAAAGAAGAAAACTCTAAGCGATCCTTTGGTACCAAATTTACAGGAATCGGGTGGTCAGTAACGACCAAATCAATTGGGGGGGGGGGTGGTACCACCCACCTTGGCCAATTTTGTTACAAAAAATGTCTAAGGTAGACGAGGGTTAAGAGGCGTTGACCAAAGATGACTCTGGAAGTTCCCATAACTTTTGCATTCACTAAAGTCCCATTTCCCACAGCGCTTAAGAAGATTGCTCTATCACACTGGTCGCCACTGGCTTTTTAATTTCAGGTACAATGGAACATTTACGGACCTTTCACAGCACTTTGGTTACCCGTTTATTGGTTTCTTAATTCTCTCTCTTTAACACATTTCTTAGAGTAAAATGGAGGAACAATATGAATTTAGATAAAATTTTAATCGATTAAATTTATATTTTCCAATTCTATTGTGATTTATTTTTTACTCTAATCTTGGATTGTCCGTCATACAATCCAACTAGATTAATTTTTAATCTAAGAAATAGAGAGTTGGTCCTTTCTTGACTTTTTTTAGGTCATTTGCCCTCTTCAGATCTGGATATTTGATGAACTAGCTTTCATTTTTTTTTTGCCATTTTCGGTGTCCATTTTCTTTTTAACTAGCTTTCCTTTTTTTTAATGTTGTTTTTTTTCGCAAATTTAGAATGATGATTAGGCCTACTGAAAAGCACTTGGGGGACATGTAGCATTTCTTGAACCGTAGAACATTTACACTCAGTATCGTGAATTATGTGTGGTCTTCGCCCCTTTTTGAAAGGTTAGGTTTATTTCATTGATTATATTAGCCCTGAGCTAGCACCCATTGTAAAAACATCTCAAGTACAAAAGGTTTGAGTGATTAATTAGTTGACAGACTGACCGGAACCCCTGAACGTGATTTTAAGTGCCGCAAGTGGTGCCTTAAGGACAGGGGCCCCCCCCCCCCCCCCCCAAAAACATAAAGTTTGTAAGGGTGTCAAATTTGTAAATTAATCCAATCATGTTGAAAAAGCACACCACGTTATGTGTCTAACCAAAGGATTCAGAAAAGGTAAGTTTAATATGTACAGACTAAAGTTCAGAGTTATAGGCTAAAAACAGCAAAAAATCAATAATAAGGGGTCAATCAGTTGTACAGGGGTCAATTTTAAAAAAAAAAAAAAAAAAAAAAAAAAAAAAAAAAATATTGGTGGAGTTCATAGGGGTAAAATAAGGAATAGTTTTGACTGTCCTTTAACTAGCTTAGTTTCCGAGTAGGGGGCACAGAAGGTCAGTTCCATTGCATTTCAATGGGGCTTGTCTTGTTAACCCCCTTACTTCTAGTCACGACTTGAGGACCACTCTAAACTATCCTTAAATGTATCCTATGAGACTCACAATAATTTGCACCCATTGTTATCCAAATCGGAGCAATTTTAAAATTTGACCATGTACAAATGAAATGACCCTTATTATTGATTTTGCTATTTTAGCCTATAACTCTTAATCTTTAGGCTGTACATATTACAAACTATACCTTTTTGAATCCTTAGGTTAGACACGTAACATGGGTGCTTTTCAACATGATTGGATCAATTTACAAAAATGACCCGTACAAACTTTGTTTTGGGCCCCTCTCCTTAAGGCACACTTGCGGCCACTTAAGAATCACGTTTCAGGGGTTCCGTTCAGTGGTAAAACATTAATTAATCACTCAAACCTTTTGTATTGAGATGTGTTACAAATGTGTGCTAGCTCCTGGGTTATATGAATATCATCTGCCCGCTCACCAGGTCATGTAAAGACGTGATTTACCGGTAAATGTCCACTGGAATTGCAAGACATTCTTTTTTTAATTTTTATTCCCTGTCTGGGGCCAGAAGGAAGAAAACATCAAATAATATCCAGTGGCGTTTTGGGTGGGGGGGGGGGGGTGGGGGGGCTGGGGACAAGGTGGCGCTTGCCACGGTGGCCAACGGGGGCGCCAAAAAGAAGGAAACGAGAAAAAGAAGGAAAGTGAGATTAAAAGGAAAGGGAAAAGGGAAAGGAAAGGGGAGAGGAGAGGAGAGGAGAGGAAAGGGGCAAGGAAGGAAATGGGAAGGAAAAGAAAAGGAAAATTAGAGATAGAAGGGAGGAAAGGAAAAAGAAAAGGGGGAGGGGAAATTAAAGGGAGAAAAGGGGAATAAAAGAAAAAGCTTATAGCGAAAAGGATGGAACTGTAAGGAAGCTAAGAAGCGCCAAAATTGGCGAAAATGGGGATTATAGACGGGAAAATCCGAATAAAAAACGTGCAACAAAATGAGAAAAGAGAAACGTAGAAAACAGTAAAGGAAGGCCGCCAAAAAAGCAAATACGAAAGCCAAAATAATAGAGAAACGAGGGGTGTGAAAAGATGCCAACAAAAAAGAGAAAAGAAAAGAAAAACGGAGATAAGAAAGGGGAGCTAAAAGAAACAAGGGAAGATGGAAGGAAAAGAGAAATGGGAAAAATAAGGGGCGTCAAAAGTAAAAGCATAAAAGGTTGAGAAAAAGTTTAAGGAATTAAAGGGATCCTAAAATAGCAAAGGAAGTTGGAGCCAACGAAAAATAAAGTGCGTCAAAAACTTTAAGAAAACGAAAAGCGTTTGAAAATGGTATAAGGAAACGGACGCAAAGAATAGCAAAGAAATTTGAGTTTAAAGACACTATCAGTGATTTATCCGAAAGAGTCAAAGTATTTGAAATTTTCCAGGAATAGCTTAGAGGTGAAGGATAAATCTGTATAATTCTCATAAGTTACTTTTTCCAACTGAAGAATTGTGAAAAAGAGGAAAAAAACGGCAGTGTTCAAAGATATGAATCTCCATTCAATTACGTGTTGTAGTAAGTGTCCGTACGGACAGTAATGACTAAAATTTTCTGATTTTGTCCTTATTAGGTTGCTTCTGGTGCTATCATTTCCAGGGTATGTTAGGATAACTGTCCTTGTTACAAACATGCAAAAATCTGATTTTGATGATTTTTTGCGATTTTCTGATTTATCAAATCACTGATAGTGCCTTTAAAGGGGGATAATAAGGGGCGTCAAAACAGAAAAGGAAAAGGAAAAGGGTTGAAAAAATAGGAAAGGGGCGCGAAAACAGCAACTGAAACTGACAAGAAAAGGGGATATAGAAACAAAAAACGGGCGTCAAAACAGAAAAGAAGGATGGGTTGAAAAAAGGTTTAAGGGGTGCAAAAGGGAAATCTAAAAGAGCGTAACATAGAGATAAAAGGGGCGGCAAAAACGGAAAGGGTACGAAAAAAGTCAAATAAAGGGCTCCCATAAAGGAAAAATCAAATTGTATTATTATTATTAGGAAAAAATCAAATTGAGCCTCAAAGATGAGCTAACGCAAAATCAAGGAGAATGTAGCTGCAGTTATTCATGAAGAATAAATCCACGTCCAACCACGTTTATTATGATCCAAGCCTTTTTTGGCATTAAGTTGGCGTCTGTTGATTTAATAAAGGTAGTTGTTAGGAAGTTCGAACTAATTGTTATTTATCACTTGCAAGGGCGTTCCCAGACCATTTTCACGGGGTTGAGGTTGTGGGAGGGGGTTTCGAGGGGGGTTTGCTGACAAAACTGTCCATTTGCCGACACAATTTCAAATTATCAATCTACAATGCAACTTGAAAATATGCAAAATAAAACAAGAAATCCATACAGTGCATGATGCTGCCTGACCCCCCCCCAAAAAAAAGCCCGCCCAAGATTGCGCCAAAAAATAAAACCAAAAAGAACAAGAAGAAACCTTCTACCAAGAAGGGGGGAAACATGAAGGGGTGGTAACCCCCCCCCCCCTTCAGTAGACGAGGTGACCATGGTGGGGTTTTTGGCCGATTTACGGATAAGATTTTTTTGGTCGAAATTTAAAATGTTTGTAATTGCCAGGCTTTTAAATTGCTTCTTTTCATACCAAAATAAGTTAAAATCGGCCTGACCATTAATAGTTCAGTTGCTTAGAGCCAAATTTGGGCAAGATCGTGACACGCCTGATTAAAGCGTCAACTTTTGCACACTTACTCTTTAGGTCCCACAGAAACATTCTAGAAGGGGGTGCCAAGTCTGAGGGGCCTAGGTCATAGTTACGCAGAGGTCGAAGGTCATATGGTGTAATACTGTTAAATCCGTATGTATTTGCTAGATGCGGTATTATATTTACTCTATTGTGTCTATATGTTCCCAAAACAACATTCAAGTTTGGGTCTCCTGTGGGAGGGGGTTGGGTGGGGGTTAGTCAATGTAACCCAGATGTCAAAGATCACATTGTGTAATATTGTGTAAAGCCACAGCATTTTACTAGAAGCAGTATTAATATATTGTTACATCATGCTTTATTGCAGCATTTATTTAGAGAGTATTATTGTATTATGTCCCATAGAAACATTTAAAGGCGAATGCCCAGCCTGTACCTAATTCCAGGGCACGAAGAGGTCAAAGGTCAAACACTGTGACAATGTTTAAACTTGTGTCCTTACAATACAGTGTTACCCTGTGTTTCAATGCTATTAGATCGGGCACGATGACTATGTTTCTATGGGATGTATATAGTAAACGTGTTAGTCCAGCAGCGGAACTGGATTTTTCAGTCTTAAAACTTACTTATAGCGGTGTTTGTGGTATAGACTATAGTCAACCGTTTTTGAGATCAAGGAATCCATAAAATCCATTGAGGGCTTACATCAACGTCAATTCAAGATGGCTGCCAAGAAGGTTGCCAATATGGCAGCCAAATCATGTTGGAGCAATATTGTGCTCAATACTTATAGTAGTGTTTGTGGTGTAGTCAACCATAAAGATGGTGAAGGGATCTATTAAAATCAATCTGAAACATTGGAGAGCCTGCATCATGGTCAATCCAAGATGGATGCCAATAAGGCCACCAATATGGCTGCCTAATCATGTTTTGAGCTATATAGTTCTTCATCCAGTTATACAATGTATACTTGTGGGGTCAAGTCATTGATTCAAATAAATTAACGTAACGTGGCCAATCCAAAATAGCCACCGTGATGTTAATCCTACAGTACTCTTATTCTGGTCTCATTCTTATCTCCAGTTACATTGAGTCACTTTAAAATGCTGCTGCATAATTACAACAACTGGTTGTTACAAGCATGCATACATTGTACGCGGCGGCAGGTTGTGTCTGGTAATGTGTCCGGTCAAGAGGAAGCCGTGGCAGGTTATTATACTCTTGGTATCTACAAAAGATATTTACAAAGGAAATGTTATTACCTCAAACATTCCCTCGTCAGCTGGGCTGTAAGAGTCCAAGCTTAGATGTTAAAGGGTGACCTGGAATCCTTTCAAGGAAATATACCTACTGTAAGTGAACAATTGGGGGCTACGATGCTAACTAAAGGAGAAGTTACATTGATTTTTTTTCTCGTAAGTGGTAGTGGTGCACGTGTACACAGGTACAAGAAAACCAATGCGGAGAGCAAGGTTGAAGATGGCTGATATGTAGTAGGGATATGAAGGGCAACTCCACAACCTTGAACCCCGGACGTCCCCACTGAAATAATAGCAGAGATGTAAGATGTTATTTGAGATATTATGAACCAGTGGGGGCGGGAAGCAGGGAGAAAAGAAAGGGTGAGGAGTATTTATTACAACTAGATGAAGAAGCACTGTTCTGCATCCCAGTTCATAGCCTGACCTAGTTACCATGGTGGAAGAATCCTTAGCATCCAAACTCAGGTGTAGAATAAAGCACAGTCTCGACTAGAGTGGAGAAATCACGATACCGAGACAGTGATGACTCAGACCTTGAACACGATGCGGTGCTAGGCGTGGATTGCTCCTGGAAATATAGGTGCTGCTGAGGCTTACAGGTGCCGAGCGATTGGTTCTCGTCCGGCCAGGGTAGGCGCAAGGTGGTGCTCGGAGCACTTGGACGGGGTTGGAGTTCCAGTGTAAAGTCTTGAGCAAGAGAGAGAGTGCCCCTCGAACTTGGCAGGAGCAAGGCGGAAGTGCTCGGGCGAAAAAGGTTTGGCAGGAGTGCTGATGCGAAGCTCGTTGCAGGAGGAATGCCATTCAGGGTCGGTAGGAGTGATACTTGTAGCCTTTGGACAAGGTTGGAGTGCTGGTACGAAGTCTGAACAGGAGCCAGCGCCACTTGAAGTTAGTAGAACCTACGTAGAGGAGCTCAAAGCACTTGGACTGGGTTGGAGTGCCTGTGTGAAGTACCAGGAGGAGTACCACTCAGAGTTTTAGAAGCGATGCAGAGGAGCTCCAAGCGCTTAGGCTTGGCAGGAGCGCTGGTGAGATACTCGTTGCAGGAGGAGTGCCATTTAGAGTCGGTAGGAGTGAGAAGGAGGAGATTGGAGCGCTTGGACATGTTGGAGTGCTGCTGTGCAGTTTAGAGTCCGAGGAGCACCACTCGGAGCTTTAGGAGCAAGACAGATGAGCTCAGAGCACTTGGTTGAAACACCAGGGTTGGAACACCGGTGTGAAGTCTAGTGTAGGATGAACACCACCCGCAGTTAGCAGGAGCGAGACAGAAGAGCTCGGAGCACTTGGACAGGGTTGGAGTGCCAATGTGAAATCTGGAGTAGGAAGAGTACCACTCAGATTTGGTAGGAGCGAGGTGAAGGAGCTCGGCACTTGGAATGGGTTGCAATGCCGCTGGGAATTAGTTTGGTACTTGGCCAGTTACAGTACATAGAAAAATGACCCGCTCTATTTTAATATAATTTGTACGTCATAAGCACGATTATTTCCCTTACTTTTCCTTCGAATCACAATGAAATAATTTATTATGCTTCAATATATATGTAAACTTCTTTTCTGCTGCCTTTTATCTTCTTGCAAAATACGGTTCGTCTATCTTGCTTCTTTAAATAATTCTAACAAAATGTTATTTCTGTCTTCTTCAATTATTCTCCCTACCCATGTGCTCTTCTTACGATTAGATCTCAACTGCCCGGAGAAATAATTTACAGGTAGTTTTATACAACAGCCAGGAACCCACAGCAATTCCGACAGTTAGGTTCCAACGAGAGTCGGGTCACAGCCAATCAGGGCGCACAGAGCGTCGAGATAGGACGCCGCCCAATAAACCCCGGAAGCTCATTTATAACAGAAATACTGTTCTAGGATTGGCTACAAAACCCAGCACTCTCATTAGTCGACACCTACCAAGATTGCGAAATACCCTGGTTACTTGTTCATATTGATTATTAAATTATAAGGCCTAATTTTCTACCTTTTCAACACGAAAATAATCCTTCAAATATTACTTCTAATGTTAATTACTAAATATCCCAACATTAAAGGATATGCTACAATGTTATGAAAACCATCAACTAATCACTAACTGCCACCATCAAAACAGCTGTTCACATACAAATGAATAGAAAAAATCAAGTAACCACCTTATAAGTTGCTTCATTGGATTACTTGACCTTCAAAAAAGATGAAAAACACCTCTAGTGCCACTCTTTGAAATATGAAGCATCGTATAGCTCAAACATGATTAAGCGGCCATATTGGTGACCTTATTGGCAGTCATCTTGTATTAACCATGATGTAAGCTCTCAATGGTTTCATGATTGATTGGATGGACACCTCACCACCTTTAAAATGGTTAACTACACGGCAAACACCACTATAAGTTAAGTGTTAAGTACCCTATTGCTCCAAACATGATTTGGTGGCCATATTGGCGAACTTCTTGGCAGCCATCTTGGATTGACCTTGACATAAGCCCTCAATGGTCATGTAATTAGTTTTAATGGATCCCTTGACCTCAAAAACGGTTGACTATACCACAAACACCACTTAAGTATTATGTACCCTATCGTCCCAAACTTGACTTCGCAGCAAAATTTGAGACCTTCTTGGCAGCCATCTTTGAATGACCATGAAGTAAGCTGTCAAATGGTCATGTAATTGGTCTTAATGAATTCCTTGCCCTCAAAAACATATGATTAGATACCAAAATCATCCGTCTAGGTCGAATATGAACAAAATTTTAGCTGAAAATGGGTATTGGCGGCCATCTTGGATTTATGCAAATACGAAGTCCACACATTGCCTTAGTTATCCTTCGAGGTTACATGTGTTTAAAACATAAAAATATAGTTTTAAACTACCTCAACATGCAAGTAAGTAGTATAATTGTATCACCAGAATCGCTATTTATGGAGATTTTGGCAGCCATTTTGGAAATTGTCGGCCATCTTGACCTGGACTTAAACAAATTGGCACCTACCTTTAATATGCTTCTATGTGACCCAAACAACAAGTGTGCCAAGTTTGGTGCTTTAATCCAGCGGGTCACGATTTTTTCACTATGCTACTAGACTATAATGAGTAAAAGGGGGATGGTCGATTAAGGACATGACGTTTTCATCTTGATAGATTGCCTTCACCCAAAATCCATCTGTAATGATGCAAGAGCTGAAAATGTGATTGTGTAAGCCCACTAGAGTGCAAAACTAAATGGGCGACCAAAATGGGCACATTTTCGCTCATAACTTCCACACCAAACTTCCGTTGGCTTAAGATTTCACAGGTAAAAGAGAAAAATAGTAGCTTTTTTGATACCTAAAATGTTGACCACTTCCGGTATATATGGAGCTTCTGGGACGAGGCTATTAGCGACGGGTCATGTTAATTAGTGCGGGTCCCATGGAACCTCAATGAGAAAGATACTATCAGTGATACCCGAAAGAAAAAACAAAATTTAAAATTGGTAGGAATAGCTTAAAGTTAAAGGATTAAGTCTGTAGACTCCCATTAGGTATATTTCCAACTGAAAAGTTGACAGAAAGGAAGAAAACAGCAATGTTCAGAGATATGAGTCCACAGTCACTTACACGTTGATATTAATGTCCGTGACGAGACAGAATGACTAAAATATCTGATTTTGACCGTATTAGGTGCTTCTAGACTTATCACTGTAGGGTAGTTATGATACTATACTTGTTCCAAAAAATGCAAAATATGATTTTGATGATTTTTTCGATTTTCTGAATTAGCAAATCACTGCTAGGCCTTTAATTAGTGGTGGTTCCGATTCCTTGGAACCCGAGGCTGAGCACTAATTGAAGTCAGCTAATTGTAAGAACTAGCACATTGTTTGCCTAATAATACACCATACATGAAAGTGTAAACAATTGTTAATAAAACTTACAAACAATTCCATCGTAAAACGGCCTTGAAAAAATCATTACTCCACGGGAGTTTCCAGAACAGATCCATCGACTAGTTTTTTCAACACACTATGAATTCGGAAACCCCTTTCACGGACTCCATAAAGCTTGATTCCGTTAATGTTCCGAAGCCATAGGGTTTTTCTTGTGTCAGGAAAAAGTGGTCAGATGGATTAGTTTACGGCAAACTCCCTCTGTAATACTCTAATCGGAAAATGCCGTGTTATTTTGAAACCCGTAAACAAATATACAGGATTGTTGTTTGGTCTTCAATCTGTACTGTAGTTATAGGTCTTGATATAGTAGATATTAACTATAACATAGTGTTTGAAGTGTATGATGCAAGCCCAATTTCAAGCATGCCTGTTTTGAAAACAAGGATTTACCGCCTAATTACAGTCAAAAGATGCCGAAAAAATGACAAATTAGGTAAGCATTTAAAAAAGTTTCCTTTGACTTGGATGAAGATTAATATACTTAATGAGTTTTATTTTGTTCTCCCTTGATTTTTATATAATAAGAAATTTATTTTTTTCTAAATAATTATGGTTTTGCATTGGCCTATTTGGTTAGTTATGTCATGGCATGTGTCTTGGTGTTTTTTTGTGTTTCTTTTGCAGTGTGTGTGTGTTTGATGTATTGTGGTTGTTTTGACGTTTGTCTATTGTGTGATCTGTGTCTTGTTTAAAAACCTCTTGTGAATTGATTCTCAATACAATCTGACACAAAAACACAATTAAAAAAAATTACAGTCAAAATAACTAAAGTTTATTTGGTATAATTATTTTTTGTGCCAAAATCCTTAGAGGAAAGTTTTTTAGGGTGGTGGGAGGGGATGACGACCCCGATTTCTTTTTGGAATTACTTAACAAGTTGATAATTTGATGATAATAATTGTTGGTAGCATTATTGCTGTGTTAGGGCGATAGAGACGTAACAAGGCTCTCAATCTCAAACAGTAGCCACACAAGAGTAAATAACGATTAAGTTCATGGATGAATTCAAGGTATTGGCGTCATTTTAATCCGGCTTAAAAGACACTATCAGTGATCCACCCGAAAGAGTGAACATATTTGAAATGGCAGAAATAGCTTAAAAGGGAAGTATAAGGCTTTATGATTTATATAAGGTATATTTTCCAACGAAATATTGACAGAAAAGGAAGAAAACAACAGTGTGCAAAGATATAAATCTCCATTCAATTAAGTGTCCGTACGGACAGTAATTACTAAAATATTTGTTTTTGTCGTTATTAGGTTGCATTTGGTCCTATCACTTTGCAGGGTATGTTAGATACTTAAACTTGTTACAAAAAGGCAAAATCTGATTTTTGATATTTGTTTTAATTTTCTGATTTAGCAAATGAAATAGCTTTTAAAGAAGTATACATGTCATCAGAAACACCAACAATACTTGTGTCAAATATTATCAACTGTGTAAGCTCGAAAATTCTACCTAGTATTTCGTCTGATCACTCAGTTCAAAGAAATACATGGGAATACGACTTGTAATCCAAACATACTTTGGGATGTCCTTATGCGTTTTATCTCAGGTATAATATTCTGCCAGGAAAAGAAAGAAAGATATGCAAATAAATCAAGGATTATCGATGAAATTCAACAAGATTCAAGTTCAAATTGCCAGTGACTCAAAAGAAAATACCCTGGCTGAATGATTTGATACCTTAACAAAATAGTAATTTTTAAACAAATGGTCTAGTTATCTGCACAAGATGTATAGGTGGACTGAAGAGGGAGATAGTAACTTGTGTACACTCCATCATGAGTCTTTGACTCATGATGGAGTCATCTGACCATTTTATTTATTTAGAGCAATTTAAAGATTGTGTGCTTTTTGGCCCCCTGTGTGGTCTTATGTTATACTGCAGATGGGCGGGCGGATTGGCAGCAAATGCATTAATCCACTCGACAGACTAACCGATGACTCAATTGACTTCTAACGTGGTACGGTGATAGAATATGATGAGCTCATGTGTTGTGTAATTTTCGGACAGGTTGTCAATATTAATGAGATCATTTGCACATTTCGAAGAAAATTAATTAATCCACTCTTCAGACTATACCGATTAGTCAATGAACTTCTTATACAGTGGCACTGTGATAGAACACGTCAAGGCCATATGCTGTATACTTTTGTGACAGATTATGAATATTAATGAGCTCATTTGCATATTTTCAATAAAATGTGATTAAACCACAGTTGTGGGGGAGGGGGCATCTGAATTATGCACCGCATAGTTCTTGTTGAGCAATAGGCATTTGGAAGGAATATATATGAACGGTCAGTTTATGAGCGTTGCTTTGATGAAGAACACCAAGCATCCCGAAGTCAGTGTTGCTTCACATGTACACTTAAAGGTGGATGACCCGATCGACAATCTCGTCCCCCACTTTACTGCATCAAAGTGGAAATTTTGGTGTCAGAAGAAAGTTAATATTTTTCTCATTACTCCAGTGAAATTTTAGGCCCAGGAAATGTTGAAAAACGTCTCACATGTGTGGTATACCACATTATTAACGCACACTATCTATGGCGAATTTAGTAAACATTTTTTTTTCTACTATCCAAACGGCTGGATCGATTTAACTCAAATTTTGTAATCAGATTTGGTGATATGCTTTCATGTGAAGTTATAAAACATCATATGAAATTTGAATCATGATTGGGTCACCCGACTTTAAGTACACTAGCTTGCTTGTAGACAATGAATTTTCTATATTTGAATTCCACAGTTCATTAATATATATAGGAAACCAATAAATTTTCCCCATATAAATAGCACATTTAGTACTTAATTTATAAAATACCAACAATCAACACTACCTACACCCTGGTCTTTCTTATTTCTGCACGAAAAGGAGTGCAAAATATCACTTGGCAATTGGAGTAAATCTTTTTCAACAAGAAAAGCAGGTTTAGGTATAGGCTTAACACGACAGATCAAAACCTAAATATTAAAAAAAAATAATGTAGTAAACACCCCCCCCCCCTTCGCGGGTGTTTACTACATTATATTTTTTTGAATATTTCGTAGACGATGGTTCGAGAAGTACCAGCGCCCCCCTCCCCGACCTATAGCTACCGAACGCGCCAAGCCGATGGTCCTTCGGCATTAGATCAATCGTGTGCTGAAAAGTTAACGCAATGTCAAACTAGCTCATCACATTGACAGATCACATTTAACCAATTAGCCCGGGGGCCACTTGTATTCAAAGTTGGATATGATGAACATGGACTTACAAGATGCACCCTAAACATGTATTAGAAAATAGGGCAAAAGGAAGGTGACGTTTTAGCTCAAGGGGAAATCAGACGGAGATTGATTGGTTTTGTGTTAGTGGGTAAGGAGAAGAGAACATTTCTGAAGAATGTTAAGGTGATTCCAGGGGAATTACAACACAGGTTGGTGGTTGCGGATGTGGACAAAAGGAAGGTGAAAAGGGTGGTGCAAAAGGTTGCGCCGGAGAGGAGGAAAGTATGGACGCTGAAAGAAGACGAGACAAGAAAGAATTTTGAGACGAGAGTTGGGGAGCTTGTGGGGACTGATGTGTCAGGTTTGTTGTGGTGCTTTAAAGAAGGGGTGTTACAGGCATGTGATTAAGTGTGTGCTGGAATGAACAAGTGAAGGAAGTGATAGTGGGAAAGAAGAATGCATAAGGAAATGAGAAAAACCGGTACGGAAGAGAATAACGTGAAGTATGAGGTTGAAGAAAGTGGTTGCGAGGGCTATGAAGGAGGTTTAGAAGTGGCTGAGTGAGCTGGGAGCGAATCCAAACAAGGTGTATAAGATAGTTAAGGCAATGAAAAAAGGATGGAAGAGATGTCAAAGGGGAAAGATGTATGAGAGGAAATGATTGAAAGTTGAATTTCAGTGACAGAGATAGAGGTAGTCTGGAAAGAGTATATGGAGAAAATCATGAATGAGGAGAATGAGTACGATGAGAAGGTAGAGGCTGATGTGGTGGAAGGACCCATTGAGAGGGTCAGTCAGGAAGAAGTGATGAAGGCAATCAGAGAAATGAAAACAGGAAAGGTTGCTGAACCCTCGGAGATGAGTGTTGAGATGATTATTGCGAGTGGAGAGATAGGGATTGGTGTGATGATGGAGTTGTGTTAGATGGAGGAGGGTACAAAATGTCTTGACGTCGAGGTCCAAGGCAGGCATGGCGGGAACGATTTCCGTCTCCAGATCAGGTGGTTTCCCTTTCAGCACCATTCATGAAGTCTTTTGTATGACATGTGGTGAGTGTGGTAGTTCCAATGTTTAAAGCGATAGGGAATGCAATGAGTTGTGGTCCATATAGAGCTGTGCACTTGTTGTAGCATGCAATGAAAATGTTGAAGAGGGTACTTCGGAGAATAGTCAACATGGTCAAAGTGAATGAGATGCAATTTGGTTTTATGCAAGGGAAGGGAACGATAGATGCAGTGTTCATTTTAAGTCGGTTGCAATTTGCAAGATGAATATCGAGCTAAAGGGAAGAAACTGCATATGTCTGTTTGTGGACTTGGAGAAGGCATTTGCTAGAGTACTGAAGAAAGTGATGGAGTGGGCAATGAGGGAGAGAGGTACACCAGAAGCAATGGTTAGAGCGGTGCTGAGTTCGGCAAGAGATTTTGTGTGTGGTAGATGCGAGAAAAAGGTGGAGGGGTGGTGGATGAGATGGAATGATGAGGTGGAATCGGTGAAGGTTTTCACTACCTGGGGACAGAGTTAGTTGGGGTGGTGGATGCGAGGAGGCTGTGACAGCTATATAGAGTAAGGTACGGGTGGATAAAGTTTAGGGAATATGGCGAGTTATTACACGGAAAAAGATTTCCTTTGAAGATGAAAGAAATGCTGTATATTAAGAGTTATGTGAGATCGGTGATGATGTATGCAAGGGAGACATGGTGTCTGAGCGAAGATGAGATGGGTATTTTGAGAAGGACAGAGAGAGGGCAATGATGAGAGCGATGGGTGGCGTGAAGTTGAACTTGATGGATAGGAAGAAGACTGAGGAATTGATGCAGATGTTGGGTTGTGGGTTTTGAAGAAGGCGAACGGTGTACGATGGTATGGGCATGTGCTGAAGAAGGATAACGAGTATGTTTTAAGAAGGGCTTTTGAGTTCAAGCTGGACGGTTTGAGGAGGAGGGAACGACCAAAGAGGATATGGAAGAAGCAAGTTGAGGAGGAGGGTTGGAAGGTTGGGTTGAGGATGGAGGATGCATTGGATCGGGCAAAGTGGTAGGAGGGAGTAAGAGCGATTGCTACGAGTATGAAGTAAATTCCGCCACCCCGTTTAAGGATAGAATATTGTGTTATTTGGAATCTTGGAATGTTTAACAGTAGATTTCAAATTATCAATCACATGTTGAAAAATGTTATAATTATGGGAACCAGGATAATCAAGCCAAGAGCTAGGAATATTCTTGAGCAAGAAATTGTAATTCCTTCTATCATTCCTTGAAATATGTAACTGAGTAACGAGGTCTTTAAAGGAGTTGACTGTATAAGACTTCCAAAATAGGCCTGAGTCCGGGATATCAAATAAAGATGAATTTTCCCCACGGTTATAGTTTTCATTTAGTAGATATTCTTTGAGCCAGGGAAAATCTATAATGGATCAATCATCCTCAAACCACCATCAGAATATTCCAAGCATAAGGTCTTTCTTTTCACCCTCTTACTCAAATGAATATAAAAAACCAAGAGAATACCAAAGGAATACTTTTGCATTTTAATACAGAGAACCGAAAATTGGCAAAGAAGTGGGACAATAAGAGTAACTTATAACACAAATTTCCCCAATTAAAAAAGGTTTCTTGCCCTCCAACAATTTATCGTTCGTTCAATTTGTTTCAATATATAACTTTGTAATTCAAGTCAAACATGGATTTAATATTTAATGAATATACTAAGAGTATTGTAGTCTTCCATGACAGCTCCCTATGACGGAAAATATCAGTACTCCCCTTACTCCCAATCTAAATAGCTTCAAACTTATCAATTGATTTTGCAACCCGAATATTTCGTTATTCAAAATTGTGCAAGGATTCATTTCACCTGGGTAGTGGGGACTTCTTATGTAATCATTCACCTACTCTAATATAATTACTGAGGCATTCAAATAGAAATAAGTATTAAGATTGGGTCTGAAAAAAATCCAACTTTAGGCGACGAAAAAAGAAAACCCTTTTTTACGGGCGAGCGGACCTTTCGAGTAGGGTCGGTCGATCGGGCGAATTTTTTATTTTTTTTCCTTTTCTGGAGCTCAAAATTGGCCTAAAATAGCCCCAAAATCTGAAAAATCAAGAGAAAAAATGATTTTTTTTACAAGCAAATTTTCTTTAAAAAAATTGCCAAAATTTATAAATTTCGGTTTAAAACAGGCTGATTTTACATGATTTTTGGAAAAACTAAAAAAAAAAAATCTGCAAAACTGAAAAATAAGGGTCCGTCGGGCCCGTAAAACAGGGTTTTTTATTTTCGTCGCCTTACGGGCAACAGTGTAATTTATAACTTTTTCTACCATTGTAAAAATCTATAGCTCATAAAATTATTCCCAAAATTTTACGTATTTTAAAACTTCAAATAGAAAATCATAATAGACATTGTCAAATGCTTTTTCAATGTCAAGAAAAACAATTGCTCCAGAAATTTTATATTCAGTATAATCAATGATATCCATTAAGAGTCTCACATTCTTAATCAATATTTCTAGCCAAAGCATGGCTAGAATGCTTTGTTCTAGCTTTAAAAAAATCCTATTGCTCTGGATGAATCAAATCAAATCATTCTTGAACAGTTTCATACAGTTTGCAAACGTTTTGGAAATCTTACCGGAAAATCTGGTCATCCATTCTGCCCCCCCTGGTAAAAATTACAGTATACTGTAGAAATTAATTTAATCAAACCACTTAAAACATATATAGTTGGTGAGTTATTACAGAGATTGTGAATAAATGGAGAATAAAGAAATCACTGACGGACATCTAAACTTGGTAGGCTTATCAACAAATGTTTACAGTGCATATACTGTAAAATTTACACTTTGTTATAAAATATATTACATCAAACTATAAAATATACAGTAACTTTGAATGAAATCCTATAAAAGCTGTACCTTTACCGACCTTTGTGGGTAAATGGATGCCGGATTTTCAGGTAAGAATTACAGGGCTGTTTTCCCTCTAAATTTTAGTACTTAATCATATAATTGAAAATTCATAATGGTGTATAATAATTCATTAGAATTTGAATAAAAGCTTCACTTTTAAATTTAGTCATCATAGGTCTGGAATATTGAACATGAAATTTACAATATTTTGCTGTATTTCCAAATTACAGTGAAATACTGTCATTATTTACAGTATTTTACTGTTAATTGCACGGTTATTTTTTACAGCGTAGCATCAAAGCTCATGCAGATTCAAAATTTTCTTGGGTCGGCAGCATACTTCCCCGATTTTAGAAACCATATCAATATTCTTTTATCTATCCGGGGGAGGGGTACTTACATACTAAATATAAACGGAGATGTGCCGCTCCACTGGGTCACTTTTTTTCTTGTGAAATCCTTAGAAATGGGTCCCACTCCCCCCAAAAAAACCAGATGCCTCAAAATATGTTTAAAAGGCAAAAATTGAAAAAGGGGGTATATATTTGAAGCAAATCCTTGGAAATGGGTACCCTTTTCTACCAAATGACCCTTAGAAATAGGACGAGTCCTCAGTCGCACATCCCGACCAAACCAATTCTGAGCACCCCCCCCCCGGAGCTATCCATCCTCAATTTCTTCTGTATTTATCCTTGATCTTCCTGAATATAGACTAAAACAGAAAGAGTGTTAGGGTTAGAAACTTATCCTAGTATCTTTGCTTTCATTTTCATGCATTTTTATTTGATTACTTTTGATTTGCACGACATCTGCCGTTAACAAGCACAGCAACTTTGTAATTATTTCTATCAACTTTTAGGTGAGAGAGCATGTTTTGTAAAGACAATTATTGAGCGGGGTGTAAGGTAGACACCCCTCCTGCACCAACCCCGGGCAACATAACTTCACAGCTATGTGTATGTCAAACTTGCCCCTCCACCCGGCAATTGACCCTCTGGATCTGCCACTCTCGTATTAACGTATTTGGGTTTTGGCATTTCGCATTTGGGCCATGTAGTGATGACATAAATATTATATTTGGGTATTTGGGATTTCCCATGGGGCCTGTCATTTCACAAATGTCATCTTTGGATATTTGGGAATTCCCATAAAAGCCAGCCATTTCACGATTGTCATCTTTGGGTTTTGGGAATTCCCACGGGAGACAGCCATTTCACAGATATCATCTTTGGGTATTTGGGAATTCCCATAAAGGCCAGCCATTTAAAAAATATCATCTTTGGGTGTTTGGGAATTCCCATAATGGTCAGCCACTACACGGATGTCATCTTTGGGTATTTGGGAATTCCCATAAGGGTCAGCCATTTCATGGATGTCATCTTTGGGTATTTGGGAATTCCCATAAGGGTCAGCCATTTTATAGATATCATCTTTGGGTGTCTGGGAATTCCCATCCATTAAAACAAAAATGAATCAATTCCGTCTTAAAAAGTACAATTGTTCGCCTTTCGTTCCCGTTTGTCAGAATCACCCAAAGATGACACGATGAAAAAATGCCGTGGGAATTCCCACACCGATCTGTCAAAACAGCCTGGGAATTCTCACACTAATTTGTCAAAACAGCGTGGGAATTCCCATAGTCATTTCGAATTTTGAAATTGTCATCTTTGGGGGGGGGGGGAGTGTGGATAATTTCTGGAATAGCCCATTATATTTATGCGATCATTCCAGACAAGAGTTGAGGATATGTCAAGGCCAAGGTCTTTAATTGTACTAACACGGTCTAAAACAGTCCCATTCATTTTATAATCATACTCAATTATATTTCTGCGTCTGGTAATGGATATAATTTGACATTTTGAACGGTGAAAATGAAGGTCCCACATTTTGCTCCATTTATAGAGAGCATCAATGTCTACTTGCATTAGATCACAATCAGACACATCTGTAATATTCTTATAACACTTGGAATCATCTGCAAAAAGAGCTAAAGTGGAGTTCTGGGCATCACTGGGCATGTCGTTGATGTACAAACGAAAAAGCATTGGCCCCAAAATGAACCTTGAGGCACAACTGACACCACAGGAAGCCAATCAGAATTATCCCCATCAATTACAACCATCTGTTTCCTACTAGTTAAATAAGCTCAAAACCAATTGAGAAGTTCAGAGTGAATCCCGAATGACTGCAGTTTGTGAAGTAATATGACAAACACTATCGAAGGCCTTAGAGAAATCTAGGTATATCATGACGACTTGCCCAGAG
This sequence comes from Ophioderma brevispina, assembly GCA_023653785.1. NCBI lineage: Eukaryota > Metazoa > Echinodermata > Ophiuroidea > Amphilepidida > Ophiodermatidae > Ophioderma > Ophioderma brevispina. The sequence goes on from JAMKCH010085149.1 coordinate 52,931, forward strand.
TTGTCCAGAATAGAACTAACTTCATGAAATACTGAAAAAGCTGGGTAACATTAACACCTTTTAACAAACATGCGTAAATGTATAATTGGTCCGTTAATTAATGGAAATACAATATCAAAAACTTCCCACGAATACATAATAATGACACTGGTCTATAGTCTCAGCTAGTGTTTATTCCCTTTTTTATAGACCATCCTCTGGCAGACTTCAGCTCTTAAGACAGAATTACATAGGTTGCCCAAAGGAGAACATTTGTATGTGCAACACCTTTCAAGACCCCTAGAGAAATCATCGGGTCCAACAGCTCTAAAGACATTAAGGTTACCTTAAATCTCCAAACTCGCCTTCATCTATCTGGGATAGCTGCCTAGTTGTCCTGGCAAACGAACACACTTGGATTTGGCTGGGTAAAACGGAGTAAAATATTTGGTTTAAAAGAGTTGCTTTGGTAGTAAGGCATTGTAGTAAAATACTCCCTCCAACTACGACCTTTGGACTAGACTTGACTTAGTCTTAGTCTAAAATATGTCAGAATCTCTGGGATTAATCAACAACTGAGCACCAGACTGTCAACGTATCATGAACCTAACTACAAGCCGATAGATTTTTCAGTGTTAATTTCTCAGTCCTAAAAGTGGCCCAATGGTTGGGGCGATTAGATTTTTTAGCTCGCCTCCAGCAGTTTCTTTCTTATTTGAAATGACGGACCTTCGCATCAATCCAACCTGGGGCTGAGGCATCCCTATTTTTAATTTTCGGAATATGCATCTCCAAATATTTGTGAAAATCCACTAAATTTTCCACGACAAATTTGCATCATTATTAGTGTTATTACATCACTAAAATCGTGTTGGCGCCAAAGTATGACGCACCCATTAAAATCAGCTCCTAAAAGTGTACACAAAACGTGGCCTGCTTTTGAATCGCTCGATTCTAGCATCATTTAAAACTGGAGCAAACTTGTGATCATACTGAAAATCCTCCTTTTTTTTTTTTTTTGATATAACAACAAATTCATGAACCCTTCATGGCGGTAGAAAAATGAGATCAAGTATGTTACTATTACCTTTCCTGATGGAATTTTTCATTGTGTGAGAAAAAGAAGTTTATTGTATCACACAGAACGTCTGTTCATCATCAGATAGAATTATGATAACACTTTCACATGGCACCTGGCAATCCGGTAAATGAAATCACCAATGACATGAAATTGATTGAAGTCTCTTTAGAATTTAGTCCACTGAATGTGAATTTAAGTATTGCCAAATAAACAACATCACCATCAGGGGCTCTATACTAAATACGACCAGCGTTTTTTTCACACTTACTAGGTCTTATTAATTATCTCCGTCATCAGGCTCCAGGGTCAGGGCGACGAAGGGAAAAGATGGAATTCCTAATTGCGCAGAGCAGACCACCACCACTATTTTATTTGCTCACCCTTCGTTAACGGTGTACTCGTAACCTGAACTAGGAATTTCACAGTCGTCGACTGATTCATTGAGCCATGATTCGGAGACCCACACACAGTCTTCAACCCCCTTGCCAATTGTCTCAAATTCTCTAAATTTGGTTAACATTTTTATTTACAGTCGACACGCTTCTTGCATTGATGTAATAAAAGCGTATTACTTTGGTATATAGTCATTATTGGTGTGATGATAAACCAGACTGTTGAAACTGTCCTCTAAAGATTCACTGTTATCGTCATTACAACTAGTAGATGAATGACCAGGATGAAGTTGAAATGTAACCGCTCAACTGGGGAAGCCCACAAATAGACAGCTCCATTGTCATCGGAGAAGATAAATTATCATATCACGCACCGTCAATACCGATGCATCTCTTGTGATAGCAATTATTGCAAACATCGCGCAGGATTCCGATTTTTTTTTTTTTTTCCACGCGGAGCGTACGCACTTTTGACCAGTACCCCATGGATCTTTTTGGGAACCAGGATTGGTACTTGTCCCCCTTTAGAGCTAGAACCATTCAACGTAATGATACTGGACGTTTTATTGAGATTTTTTCGTAGTCTTGCCAGAGGTGGAAGGCATATTGACTCTCATTACAAAATGCTAGCATTAATAATCTTGGTTGGAGGAGCTGTTTGAGTGACTAAGAGTCCACATCAATTTCAGAGGAATGTATGTAAGACTGATGGTCTAAGACAATGTCATTGCAACTGAAGCCGTGGTAGCCAGCCAACCACTGCATGTAGAAGAAGACACCGTACCGGCACACATCACACCAAGCAGTGCCATTGTAGCATTTTTATGAACTTGATAGCAGGACAGGTAAACTGTAAGATAACGGCCAAGTGAGGTATCGAGATAGCACAGCCAAACAGTCGAGTACAGAATTCATCAGGTTGCAAGCCGATATAAACAGGTGCAAAATTCGGCATGGTAGTACACTTATGGCTCATCACTGATAAAGTCATGTTCAAAAGTACTTACACAGAAGGACAAGGTGCAATGTAATAACAGTTACCGTTAGCTAGTTTAGATGAAATTTTGATTTCCAAGCCGTACCAATTGGCCACCCAACTGTATCAGGGTGTATAGCCAGTTAACAACTCTAGTTTTTCTAAGCCCACTGTTCGCCTATAGGCTCATGTATGGTGCGAACCACTGCCACCATGAAGATACGGGACTATAATAGCTTCGCTCAAGGACAAATCCATCATGATTCATGTAGAATAATAGCTTTGGTTGCTTGTAATCTGCTATTCACAATCATCATCAACTACAGGTTTGCAGTTATTATTCCATACATTCTATTACCTCGCTGCCCATTATTTAAAATGCAGGCATTCTGATTGGTCCAAGTTTTACTGCCCATTATTCTGGCAATAATGGGTCGCCAATGCATCTTATTTTAAATTAAGCTGTTTTAAGGTCCTAGAATAGAAATAAAGGGTTTGCAAGTGTCTGTATGGGCTCATACTGTATCCTCGGCCAGAAAACTTTCAAATTAATGGGGCTCATTATTTGTTTTTCCTGACCTCGGACAAAGATTCGCCATAAATGCACTGGAACCCTTTATTTCTTATTTTACAGTACGAGTGGGAACCTCACAACTCTGTCAGCCGTATTTACTTCGTCTATCTACCCATTTTGATCTTGGTTGCGGGGATATCACCACAATTGAAGCAGGCGGATTGCTTCACCTCTTTGCTGACTAATATTTTATCAACCATACGGAATTCCATTAAAAAACGTCTTTCAAAAATTACATTGATATGAACCTAAAACACTTGGTGAAGCCCGTAAACGGAAATAAAATGCCCTGCGAAAAAAAGCATTTTAAAAAATTCCACTTCTGAAGATAAACGCTGTTCATTTTCAGATCACAGTCAAAAACTGTGTCTTTTCTAAATAAACAGGAAAACGCAAAAGTGATCACAAACAAGTCTCACCACGAAAAACAATATAGATCAGATTTTTGGGGTTACTCCAAGAAAATCGTTCAGGACACATGGTAAGACAGTTCCCCACTCCAACTTTTCTAAGGAGGTAGCTGAATGCCTATTTTCCGCAGAAATATTATACTGAGCTAAACTTGGACTTGTCTAAACTATCACGGTTTCCTTATATTCGTGTTCAGATGATTCATATGCCTTTTTGATATGTCTTCTTTAAAACTAAAGATATCAAACTGTTCTCAAACAGAAGAAGGAACCTCGGCACCTGCAATGATGGACTCCTTAGGGTCTTCTGAAGAACTTACCATCGACCCACCATTTCATGCATCACTTTTACCCAAATCCTATGGTGAGCCCCAACCCGCCAAAAGTTGGTCCGAGTCCAAAGTTTGTTTTGATATATAAAGCCGGTGAGACCGATCAACCACCTGAGAATTTCAGAATCATATCCTCTAACAAACATCCTGCGTTAGCAAGGTTTTTCAATCAAATACTTGCTGACCAGCACAGGGGGCAATATCTTACCACCATGTTATATAATCTAATGTCGAAAGCATTCTTGAAAGGAATTAATGGCTGTCTCAAACACAATATTTTACTTCAGGGAAGGCCATTTGCGTACTCTTAATTCAGGAAAAAGAACCTTACATGTGACTTTTTTTCGATCTCGGCAGATGCCTTTGGCGCGACTTCTTTTTTCTTGGTGTAGTGTATAACTATAGAGATTTTATATATGATAAAGATGAGTTAATAATGTATGCCCTAAATCATTGTAGATGAAGTTTAAAATTCAGAAATTGGCAAAAATGTAGGACAGACAGCTGAGGATGCATGTCCATACCAGCTGCCATCTTGTACCTTTGAGATCATTCTTAAGGATGTAACCTTTAAGATTTAACCTTTTGGTGAGACCTTTGTATAATTTTTTGTCTTATTACCTCTCTCCCTTACCAGAGGTACAAACTATACCTTTGTTAATCCTTGTATCAACAAGATCCTCGTTACCTTTTTAACAAACATCTGAGGAGTTGTAAGAGAGTCGCCCTTGGTGGAAATGTAGACTTGCTATTAAAGAGACACTGGCACATTTGAAAATAGTGCAACCTCCTCAGATTTTCAAATCGATATTTTTGCATGATTGTAAAGCTTTTTATATACAAAAGACCCTCACCCGAAATGAATAAGACCAATCAGCTTCCTTATGGGTAAACGGAACGTTTTGTAATTTAGCGTCGCCGGCGACGCGAAATCAGCAGACGAACGAAAATGGCGTTTAACAAAAGAACAAGCACGCCGTATGCGTGTTTCTCACGCTATGTACCTGTTTGACCCGTCTATAACTTTGTGGTTTTGTTTTTAATATCATGGAGTACGAGTCAAAAATATCATGTAATATACATATTGTTGATTAAATGTTATGGAAAACTTAAAAATTTGCCTGACAAATTAACTTGGATGTCTTTTATCCTTACTTCAATAGTCCTACTTTTTTGGGGTATGTTATTTTTATGTGTTAAAATATATCTCTGTTCTTCCAAGGGCCCTAGCCTCAGTTGAGAGGCATTGAAGACATTTCAATATTTTGTGAAAATGTTGCCAGTTCCGCTTTATAACACTTAAGTGACTAGGGTTTCCACTCCCGTTAGTGCCCGGGGGGGGGGGGGGGGGGGGGGGGGGGGGGGAAACACTTTCCCGAAGGAATATTATGCAACGAAGTTTAATACCACATGTGAAGGGCTATTAGACAACCCAAATCACACATAAAATGAAATTTGTTTTTCCGGGCTGCAAATTAGGGCAAAACCTTTTTTTTTTTCAAAATATGCCGACAAATTGGGCAATCGAACGGACATCAAATAGCAAACTTTTAACTTTTTGAAACTTATTTTACAAGAGCCAAATTTAACATAATTATATTTAAGTTTAAACACAAAACCTGCAGTTATAGTGAACCCGTATTTTTACGGGTGTTGCAAAGACACGTCATTTTCCCATAGATAGAGTTTGTACAATAACGGTTAGCAAAGACCACGATGAAACTGTTTGTTTTCAGCACATAAAGGATTAATTATTTTTAATGTTACTAATAACTGTTTACTTCATGTATGTGTGAACACACAGCAACAAATTAAGCTTGGGGTTTTTTTCATAATTAAAAATAACCAAGTTAACCAAGTGGAATCCAATGGTATTGAACCCAGTGAGCATCTTCTCACCACTGGGAGCCGACTCCTCATGGTCTGAATGCGATGTCGCAACAGATTGAGAACCAGAATACCATCAGCCGATGTGGGTGAATTCGAAAATGAACATGGTACAATTTGACAACTACAGCCACAGTGAATGTTAAATATATCAGGCTTGAATAGTACCGTGTGTCCCACCAAATATGGGAGACATAAATACGACAGCCGATAACTTTGTACGAGAATACAACATTTGTGAATTTATTTTAGCTAGCAAAGGTTTATTAAGTGGTCTTTACGAGTGACATTTCAAGAAATACCATATTAGTTTTTTGAGTCGATGGGTCATGTCGCCATGTTTTAACAGAACCGTCAATGACCTGTGTGTTGCATGAATGGATTTTCTGAGTCCAGCTCTTCAAACACGCCGAGTAAATTTGTTTAGACGTGTTTTTTTTTCGTCCAAAAACAACCTGTTTAATAAACAAACTTTACGGTTGGATGTACTAATTTTTGTTTTGGTCTTTATCTTGGGATCTTGAACTAATTCTTGATAAACTTGCAATGGCTCCCTCTTTGCAAATATTCTAACTCGGATTGTTTACTGCGATTTGTATCGGTATGTAATGCCGATCTCCGAGTAAATTATTTGGTGTCGCATATTCCTTTGGCTAACAAGATTTTTTACTTTATCAACACAACACAAACGACTCAAATCGACGTGAAGCCCAATGCAAAAAGCTATTTTTTCTGCGACCGCTGACTGCAGTCCTTGAAAAAAAAGCTTTGCAACATGATTGTAAACGCGCCCCTTCCTGTGATATGTCACTGCCAAACCTAAGTCTGTTCAATATGTTGCGTTGTACCGACCCACTCCGTCTGCTACCAAGGCCTTCTATTTCACCGGTCTTGACTGAGTTCGAGCAATTTCTCAATGACATTCTACTCCTGGCCAATGGTCATCCTCGGTGACTAATGTTCATGTTAATGAAATACCTATAATGCGATGCTACACGTTTCGTGCCACTTTGTCTCTATGGCTTTTGCCAACATTCGATGGACCACACATAAACATGGTTACAGCATTAATTTAGTAATAACTCGACTTGATGATGGTATTGTTCATAACTGTCTGTCAATCCTATGTGGATGCGGATCATCATATTGTCATGTGCTCTGTCGCTATGTTAAAAAAACCACCTCCTATGAAGGTTGTAAAAAACTCGCGTGATTTTCGTAATCTTTACATTTATCAATTCAAAACTCTCCTCAGTGATCGTCTTCGTGTTGCTGTCCCTGTAGTCCAATATGTATATTTGACCCCACACCAATTGCAACAGAAAAATTTTGGTGTTATATACTCTTAAATAGTCCAAAAATAATTATTAAAATCTATAAATAACCAAAATCAACCTAGTGGAACATGTAAAATAAGGGACAGCGTTTGTACAGGGTCAAAAATTAGAAATGTTCGAATTGATTTAAATATTTACTCCTAAGGTTAAAAGAGGTATAGTTGCCCTATATACGTGTTATAGTTTAGTACAATAGGCTCGAAAACATTTCAAGGTCGCCGTGGGGTAAAATTCATAGAAGGGTCCGAGTTTGATCGGACTGGTTGTAAACTGTTAAATGTTTCCCACTGAGTAGTAAATGTAATGATTCTTGTTTGAACGTTCTTATAAAAATTACCGAGCTATGACTAGTGACCTCTCATGACCCTGTAGCCCCCCCATTCACATTTTGCGTTCCAATTATGCCACAAATATTATAGATGGTGCAACAGTATATTTTCGGGTTCTGATCCATTAGACAACAATTTGACACCCCATTTTTATACGAACGGATCTATTGAAATTTACCCCCATTGGACCTTGAACCTATTTTGACTCATAACTATTGAACTACAACCTGCAGATATGGCAAACTATACCTTTTTTAATCCTGGAAATGTAACGAACACTTTTGCATACTTTCGACGCGTTGACCCCTGTATAAACCTTACCCCTTAAAAATATATGTTCACTCCTTTGATTTTAGTAGACTTTTGATATATTGTTTTTAAAGGTATTCTCAATACAATTCTGTTGGAGATTGATTCTGTTGCAATTAGTGTTGGGTTAAGGCAGCATTCATTCTATTTGAATGGCCTACTGTTGATTGCGATGATCCTGATACACTCTGTGATTATTATGAGACCAATACATCTTCATTCTAGATGAGCTTACCCTATTGGGGGCAAGTTCATCTGCCAGCCAAAGGATCTACTTTGGCGGGCTATTTTAAATCATTTATTTGTAGTACGTACATTTGCTCTAACTTTAGTTGCCGTATTCAACGTGCAGAATATGTAAGGCCTCTTTTGGCATCCTGATCATGCATGCGTGATGGTACATAGAATGGAGGTTTAGACACCCTGGCGCGAGGTATGTACTTGTCCTTGAAATGTGGAATTCTTTTGTTCACGAATCGAACAAAAGAATCACGTACAAGTACACGCATGGAGTATGGCATCTAAACCTCACTGTTATGAACACACTGATAGGCTATAAGGTTTAAATCGCCCATTGCATTGAGGGAATGAATTTCGGTGCAAGTCAATTTCCGGCTAGCGGATTAACATGTCGGCTGTAATCCTACAGTATTGTTAGATTGTCCTCCGAAAAGTTTCGCATTCCCCACAGGTGGCCATTAGTCCTGGCCACATTGCAGAGTACAAGGTACGATCAGCTGGTGTGGGTGAATTCGAAAATGAACATGGTAAATTTAAAACTACATGCCACAGTGAGTGTTAAATATAGTCAGGCTTAGAATAGTACCATGTGTCCCACAAAATGGAGACAAAAATACGACAGCCGATAACTTTTACGAAAAGAACATTTATTTTTTTCAATAAAGTTGCGTTTTGTTTTTTTGTTGTTGTTAAACAATTTCAGATTTAATAACATCTAGGTTTTTGAGATACACCAAGTTGAAATGGGTCATGTCAGGCCCCGTTTTACCGATATATGTGACGAACCGTTCAAATTATCTGTGTGTTGCATGAGTGCCTTTCTTAGTCCAAGTCTTGAAAACCCCGAGGAAAGTTTGTTTATGGCTTGTTTTTCGTCCAAAACAAAACCTGTTTAAAATAAACAAACTTTCGGTTTGGATTAGCTTATTTTGTTTTGGTCTTTATCTTGGGATCTTGAACTATTCTTGATAAACTTGCAACGGCTCCCTCTTTGAGCTTCTTTGCAAATATGCTACCACGTGTCAAGTTCGTCAGGTCTAAATGGAAGGTGGAAGAGGAGATCTCGGGTTGTTTACTGCGATGTGTGTCGGTATGTAATACTGATCTCCGAGTAAATTAGTTGGTGTAGCATATTCCTTTGCTAACAAGTTTTTACTTATCAAACACACAAAAAAACGAAACCAAATCGATCGTGAAGCCCAATACAGGGCTATTTTCATGCGACCAATACATGTATGGGTGAAAACCAGTCCCTTCCTGTGATATGTCATTGACAAAACTAAGTCTGTTTAATATGTTGCGGTGTTCCAACCCCACTTCGTCTGCTACCAATGGCGGTCCTTACTTCAGTTCTTTGACTGAGTTCGAGCACTTTTCAATGCATTTTTACTGCTACTTAGGCCAATTAGTCATTCTCGGTCACTTTAAATGTTCAATGTCACTAATCCCCAATCCCTATAAATGGGATGCTACACGTTTCTTATCCACTTTGCCTACGCATGGCTTTTGCCAACATGTCGATGGACCCACACATAAACATGGCCACACCATTAATTGAGAAATAACTCGACTTGATGATGGTATTGTTCATTACTGTCTGGTCCATCCTATGTGGTATTCGGATCATCATATTGTCATGTGCTCTGTTCGATATGTTAAACCACCTCCTATGAAGGTTGCAAAAACCTCGCGTGATTTTCGTAATCTTGACATTTATCAATTCAAAATTCTCCTCAGTGATCATCTTCGTGCAGCTGTCCCTGTTGATTGTGATGATCCTGATACACTCTGTGGTTATTATGAGACCATTACATCTTCTATTCTAGATGAACTTGCCCTATTGGCACTAAGGAGCATACCATCAGGACTCGCCTTCCTTTGTATAATAGTAAGATCTACCAGGAGAGGCGGTCCCGGGGGAGTCTTGAGCGTAGATGGCGCAAATCACGTTGTGATGTAGAATACAATTTGCTTACTGTTCAGAAAGACAAACTCAGTAAACTAACTGTTGAAACTAAACGAGACTTTTTACTGACAAATTCTTTTGTTGTAGTACTAAGGAAATGTTCAAAACACGTCTTTTGAATTCATCTTAACTCTGACGCTGATCGTGCAAATGATTTTCTGACTTTCCTGGTTGATGAGGTTGAAAAAAAATTAGGTACAATATGACTGTCAATGCTCGATATCTCCAGGCAGATATGATTTGTAATTGCTATATGCGAGGTTTCAAGCACTCTCTGACTCTGAAGTTGCTGAAATAATAGGCCAAATAACCAAAAAGGCTTGTACTATGGACAACTATGTACACACTTCCTTCCTGGCTCAGAACTTGAAATATCTATACCTATCACCAGGATAGTAAACAGTTCTCTTTTGACAGGCATATTTCCTCAAACTTTTAAGCATTCTATCATTATCCCTGTACTGATCATAGTGTACAGGAGTTATAGGCCAGTTGCCAGTATCAATTCATTGCCAAATTTATTGAAAAGGCAGCATCAGTTCAGGTGATGTTGGCGATCATGATCTTGGTGAGTCATTGAAATCTGCATACAAATCTCACATTCCACTGAGACAGCCCTTCTCCAGGTTGGAAATGACATCCTTCAAGCCTTTGACGCTAATAAGGCTCTCTTGCTTGTATTGCTTGACTTGAGTGCTGCCTTCGATACCATTGACCACTGATATTTTGATTAAAAGGCTTGAAACCAGGCTTGAAAGGTGATGGTTGGGGGGGGGGGGGGTAATTTTTTACCCCGATCTTCGACTGCAATTTTCTTGACCATACCAATATATTACTTATGCATGTCGCATATCATATTGTAGCCCATGTTTAAAAGTTTTGACAAATGGGAATTATTTTGATCTTGTTGCCATGGTAACTGAACAGGGCCTCTGATTGGCTAAACACGGGAACAAACGTACCTGCATGCTTACCAGTAACTTGCATTTACGCCATACATGGAGAGAAGGTGCATGGGTGTAGTGCGCAGAAAACCATGAAGCCGGATTTTGGATATGGTTGCCATGGCAACCGGGAGCTGACCAATTTGGAAACTTTATGCCATAATTCAAAATTGAAGCTCAAATTCAAAAATCAGTTTCATTACATAGCCCTTGATGCTTGATAATGTGCCAAATTTCATGTTGATACGACCTTTCGTTTTTGAGTTACGTTCGTTTCCGTTTCATAAAATCCCTATTTTCACCATTTGAGATATTGAGGGAAACGTAATTGAAAATAATAAAAATTGCAAAAAACTATTAATTTGGCCCAAATCTGGGAAATATTGATCATTTATTTTAAAATATAAATTATTACATTTTTGAGTGCATTTCGGTGCAAATAGGGGATGGTCTAATGGGTTAAATTATTTTTTTAATAATTGTCTTAAATATCACTGGGTAAGTGATAATAAAAAAATACATAAGAAATGCTGACGAGCTGCAAATTTCGAGTTGGTTGATGCCTAATAAATTTATTTGATGTTTTCATAAATTAATTTTGAAAAAAGCTTGTAATATGTGATCATAATAATTAAAAATTATATTTGCTTAAAAATCACAGGGTGAACACTTTTTACATACAAATGTATACAAAAATGCATCGAACGTGCGAGACTTGTTTGCTTAAATCGAGCATAAAATTTGAACGGAATGTCCTATTTACCTCAAAAAGGAAAAGAAAGCTGGAAGTTTACACTTTCCTATCATAATATAATCTCAGTTAAGCTAGTAGACTCATTTTTTTTTCAACTTGAAAACATTTATGACCCTCCCCCTTAACCATGAATGCTCCAGCAGCATATTTTCAAGTACTTGTACTACTGTCGATTGCAATTTTAGCCTTTTTATCGCGTTGTCGAACGGTTTAGAACTGTATTGCCACATTTCTCTACGTATTAATTGTGAACGATTGGTGATATATTTGTTCAGAAACGTGTTTTTAAGCCTGCATTCGCGATATTTTGGTCAATTCTTGTGATGTTGTTTGAAATACTCACTATTGATACGCAAAGTTGACTGTTGGGTCACAGTCTGGTAATCCGCATACCACTTAAAGACCGTAATCCGTACATGCTCCGTCTACGGTTTCATTGTGTAATTACGCTGCAGTTGCAACCATGGATACTAATACTCCTAGTGTGTAAAATAATTGACCAACTAAGACCCTTTAAAAAAACCCTGATATGTGGGTTAAGATGTAATACCCTTCAACTTTAGATGTGAGCCAACTAGATGTCGAGGAAGCCTATTTGAATCTGTCAAAGATGATCACCTCGCCCCGACCGATATTTTAGGTGTTCATTGATTAGAACCCTCAACGGATTGGGCTAGTAAAACTTGTCATCAGTTCAAGCCAAGACAGAGTTCTAGCTAATGGATCGGTAACAATTAAAGGCCGAACATTGAAGTATCAAATTTTAAAGACGCGGGAGCAAAACAATAAAGATCAAAAACAAAACATCAGATTGAGCATACCATGGCATTCCACAAAGTGTTAGTGATCAGAGACATCACCAGCTGGATTGATTAATTTGCCAAAAGAGAACTGAACTCCTGTACCATATTGCAAAAACATGGGATGCAAAACAAAATAATAAAAGATTCGCTCATTTGAAGAGTGGTCATCGCTTTTGCGACGTTTCTGTAAGTGTTTACCCCCCACAGAATTCAACACATTACCGGTTCCTAATCCAGTGAATGAGACTGAAAATAGTGACATAAATTTCAGTTGTTTATAACGGACCACCCATTAGAAAAATGTAGGTTTTTTGCCATGGGGCCACTTACAATATGTGCGAAGCCAAACCCAAACTAAAATGCTTCATTGCAATGAGGAAGGTCATTTTAGATAAAACTGCCCCAAAGTTTAAACCGCGGCCAAAGATGCTTTTCGTTGTAAGGACTTGGAACATGCTAAACAATGTCATTCATCAAGCACCTCAATTCTGTTTTTGTTGGTAATGTTAATCAAGCGAATCAATCTCCATCCCGATCTAATGCAACGCCAAATCTCCAAGATCGAAGAAAATATTCATGAACTCTTGATATTCCTGAATCCATCACCGGGTCCTTCGTCACCAGAGAACTTGCAAAAAAAGTAGAGAACATATGTGTGAAGCTCTTTCGGCTGCCAACTCCTCTTCAGCGTCTTCAATTTTAGAAACACGCAAAGATTTGGCTGATACTAGTAGCAATAACAACGCTTGTTAGAGACGCTGGATCTACTGTTATGCCAGATCCAACTTCTAAATCACTGCTTCACAAAGCTCTCAAAGCAACGATCAACTAAATCTAACACTTCTCACGCTTCAAATGCACTGAAGCAAAAGTAAGCACTCAGAAGCGCAAACTACACCCATTTCCCCAATCAAAACCAAAACGCGAGGTAATCGAACCATTAAGGAAATATTTCAAGATGTCAATCAAATGACAATAAAAGAAAGAATTTCACCACAAAAGGATAATAACGTTGTGTTAAACCCAGATAAGAGGGATAGAAGATCTTCACCTTCATATGACTGAATATTAACTGTCTGAACCCATTTGCTTTGCCATTCATCCATTTCGTCTCTCATATGTCAATAAAACTTTTAACTGCCAATGTTTCTGGTTTAAGAAATTAAAAATAAACGCCTAGCGCTTTTCTTTTTTTAAAAGGACAAAAAGCTAGATATTGTTTTAATCAAGAAGCTTATTGCACTAAGTCTGATTGTGAAGAAAGAGAATGGAGAAAAAGAAAGCAATGGATGGTGATATATATTTTTCACCAGGTACAAATCATAGTAAAGGTCTGATGATGCGTAATTAAAAAAATCTTGAATACAAACTTTTAGATAAGAATTGATGAGCGTAATAATCGTTTCATTGGTTTGAATATTTGTATTAATATTAAAAAAAGAAAAAACCTAAAAAATTAAAAATATTTTTTGTTTTTTTTTTTTTTGGGTCCTTAATTTTTTTTATGTGCTGAAAGAGAACTTTATGGGTGACATGACACAAGTTTGGATTCCTACAGATTGGCCGGGCAGGCATACTTGTGGTGATTTTAATGTCCCCTTAAATCCAACTCTTGATAACTCTGGTGGCAATTTAAATCTATGTCCAGTGTAAGTAAATAAAGGGTTCTTTTACTCTCTTGAATATGGAGGATGTTGGCGTAACAAACATCTAAAACCAAAATGTATACTTGGAGGCAAACTCTCCAACGATGTTATGCAAGAATAGATTATTGGTTGTACATAAAGGTCTTCTTAATTGTGGTAAATAAGGGTTGATCTCATTCATTTTGCCAAAATCTGACCAAAATGTGTAAATGATATTCAGGTAGATAAGAACAAAAGGGCCAGGTTATTGGAGATGAATAATAGTTCTCTGTCAATTGAGAGGATTATTATATACATGGTGTTACCCAGGTTCATTAATGATTGTAAAAAACTAATATTAATAACATTTATGCTCGTATGGAAAGGATCATTGCACAAATGAGATTCGTAATTTTCCAGAAAATTTGGTCAGAAGATGCATTAAGAAAAAGAAATTAGATGCATAATCTTGAAAAGCGGTATCAGATTTATATTCCAGCTGGCCAGATAATCCAAATGATCGAATAATTAGTGAGAATATTCAAAAACTATTACTGATATGAAATTGCAATTGATATAAAACTAAAGGGCAATATTGATCCAGGATGTAACTGTAGATTATGAAATGGTGAAAAACCTCTAAATTCTTTTTATCTCGAAAAATCAAACGGGGATCGCAAATGTATCCATTTAACAGAGATGGTCAGGAAGTACAGATGAGACCGATTTTTGTACCTTAACGAACAAGTTCATTATGAAAAGCTTTATGATTGTCATATTCCCACAAAATGAAGTTCGTATTAATTATAATTGTTTTGTGTATGATATCAATTATTCAGACTTCACTTGCTGACGAATCACGTCACGTTGTTGAAGGATGTTTACGCTTGATGAATGCAAAAAGGCGCCGCTTGCCTATATGGCATAATGATAAAAGCCAGCCTAGATGGACTTAATGTTGAAAGTATACAGCCTTTGTGGGATCAGGTTGGAAAGTATGTTTATTTCGATAGTTTAAATGAGGCCTATGAAAATGGGGAATATCAACAACCCAAAAAGACAGGGTGTTATACCACTTCTTTTTAAGATAAAGGAAACGTCCAAAAAGGATCTCAACAAATTGGGCCCAATGTCCCTTCTCAACGTTGACTATAAAATTGCTGCTAAGGTTCTAGCCAACAGATTACAATCGGTCGTTCTGATATCGTCGACGGTGATCAAAACAGGTTGTATTACAAGGGCGTTTTATTGCCGAAAACATAGATTGATTGAAGATATTCTCCGTTATACACAGAATCAAAAAATTGTGCTGTCTTTTCTGATTTTTGTAAGGCGTTGACCGAATAACCGTGACTTATTATGAATGCAATAGGAGTCTTTATAAGTTGGGTCCCTCATTTTCAAAATGGGGATGTACTTTATTTTATAATCACACAACGTGTGTATATAAACCATAATGGTTGGCACTCAAGATTCTTTGATCTCAAGAAATGTGTGCGGCAAGAGTCCACTTGTTCAAACCCCCCTTTTTTTGTTATTCGGAGTGACCTCAGATACTTGCCCTTAAAATAAGACAAAATACGCCAAATTCGTGGTTATTCCTCTGCGACATAAAGATTATCCTATCACAGAAGCCAAAATTACATTGTATGCTGATGATGGCACTTTATTCCTTGCTGATGATTCCTATATCTTACACATCATAGCCACTTGTTGACAAATCTCAAGGTTAGGCTGGGCTCTTTTTAAATAAGTTTTAAAAACTGATGGTTATGTGGATTGGTGTATGAATGACGTAGAGATGAAAGTGGCGCCATGTAAATGGAAGAGCGATTGTACCAAGAGCCAAAAAATTGAGGTATTGATTTTTCAACCATAAAAAGCACCAGCCGGCAATATTCATGATAATTGGAACTCACGAATTAGCAAAATTCGTAAGATCATTCAGCTTTGGAGTCGGAGAGATATTACATACAATGGTAAAAAGTGTGATTCCTAACATCGTTGCTATTTCCCAAAATTTTATTTCCTCTCATGATTTTGATGCTCCAAAAATGTATTGCCCAAATTTAAACTTATTATTTACGGTTGTATGGGGTAAGAGAAGAAAAAGTACACGCAATACCGTGATGGGGACCTCAGTACAAGGTGGACTTGATAGTTCATGTCCATAGCCTAATAAAACTCTGTCAGAGTAAATGGTTGAAACGATTACAGAGAGTCTCCCGCACTTGGAAGAATGATTCCTCTGGACTGATTTTCAAAATTGGCTGTGAATGCGCTTATTTGAAATTTAATTGCTCTGAAAAAAGATTGTATTTCTACTTTTGCAGTGAATTCCAGGTCACGAGATGTTTTATTTAAATTGCCTTTCTGCATGGATTGTGTTAAAACAATGTAGAAATATGAATGATGTAAAAAAACCCTCATCTTGAATTCATATGGAATAATCGTTGTATTACGATCAATGGTAAACAGTGTATTTTCACATTGGATTGATAGTGGTTTTATGTAGTTAAAGATCTTCTTACCAGGCCAATGGCACTATTTTAACAGCAAATCAAATGAAGCAGAAACTTAGCAGGAGCATGCTTCTATATGAATATACACGCGGATTCAAGCCTTACCTAAAAATCATGGCGTTGAGATGATATGCGTCGCATACATTTGAGTCTTGATAACCCACTATAATATCTCTCAACCAGGAGACCTATGCTATGGACTCATTATCTGTTAAAGAGTCAGAAAGGAAGTGAATTATCTCAAGGGAATATCATCAACCGAGATCAATAATTTTTGGAATAGAAAATTTTCAAACATATCCCTTGATTGGCCAGCAATATGGATAAAATTAATGTTCTTCGCCATGATGCAGTGTTTTCAACACCAATTGGAAAATGTCTCCATAATTGTTAATTCCCACCAGAATTGTATAAAAAGATGGGTATTCAATGATGAACAAAATGTACCTTCTGTCACCACGGTGATAAGATGCACATATGAGCATTGCCTTTTGATTGTGAACTTATTATGTCATTAATGTTTGGAAGAGGTTTGAAAAACGGCTTGGCTAAACGTGGTTGTTTAGATACTTGAACATAACTGATATTGTTTGGTTATGATTGAGGAAATTCTACCCACCAATATATCAATAAGCTGATTGTAATTGCCAAGTTTATCTTTGTAGATTAAGTACGGTAATCATTCTAACTTAATGTTAACATTTATACCAGACTGAGAACCCGTAAGATGCATAGTTTTTACGATTTAGAGTTATTTAATATTTTGATAATGACGGTATTTTATCTGTTTGCTTTATGAGGATGTTTGTTGTTTTAATAAACGCCCTCTTGGGTTTCAGTAAAGAAAAAAAATACTCTGTTCCTCAGGACTCCATTGTAGGCCCAGGTTTAACAATATATTACCCATCCAGTGCGGTGACATTATTGGGAATATGATGTAGCTTTCACTCATATGACGGATGAACTCAGCTCTTCAAGGTTATAGGTGATAGTGAGCATGTGCCTCAACAAATTTTCAAGCTGTATATATGACATAAAACACCGGAGTCATTTATAACATACTGCAGATTGAATCAAGAAAGACAGAAATCTGTTTCTGTGCCTCGCCCTGAGATTGAAACATTTGCCTAATAGGTTGGATCTGGGTGGCACTTCTCTTCTTGAATCTGTGATGTGTAAAGAACCTTAAGAGTTATGTTTGATAGTATATGAGTTATGTCTAATCAGATTGGCATCGTCTGTAAATTACAATATTCGTAATTTATGGCTAGTCGTAGTGTACGTACATTACTACATTCGTAATTTATGGTTGTATTCACTGTGATGCTTGCAATCATGCTGTACGGTATTGGTCTTGTCCCCCATTGACTATGCCAACGAGATGCGTTAATTAAATAGAGATCTCAAAAGGCTCCAGACGCTTTCAAAATAAAGCTGCGCGCTTGGTGTTCGCATGCGGTTGTGACCAGAGTTCGGCACAACTTTTAATTACTCTTCATTGGTTGCCTGTTAAGGAACTTATCGGATACAAAATCCTTCTTTATGTGTATTTTTTTTCACGGACAGGGTCCATCATACCTTACTGATGTTCTAAATTTGTATAATGTGTAATTCTGATCGTTATACACAACTAACGCACTTATACACAGTAGTCTATGTACGTCCAAATGCACATGTACCACTAAGATGATAAAAATCACATTTTTATCAGTGCAACACAACTTACATATCGATTCAATTAAAAGTTTGAGGATGAAAGGTCCGAAAAAAGAGACAATCATATGATTGTGTGTATGTGTGTGTGTGTGTGTGTGGTGTGTCTGTGTGTGTGTGTGTGTGCAACCTGCTAACTGGATGAAGCGACAATCTAGAGCTTGTGTCTTGTTTTTCGATCCAAAATCTCTTCAAGTCCAAGAGAGGCTGCTGTCAGCAAAGACACTGCTGCCAAAAGCAAGAATGAAACGGTGAAGCTATCTGACATGTCAAATAGGATACCTGTAACATTAAATAAGAAGGAGTAAGGGGAGGAGTGAGGGGAGAGGGTGAGAGGCAGAGAGAGAAAGGAAGAGAAAGAGAATGTTGTATTCAATTTCAAAGAATTATATTTTCAGATTTTTTTCTGGTATTACCAATATCAATTTTTGATCAAACAAATCTTTACTTTAGACACATAGCATTCCTATGTGAAAAAAAAAAAAAAAAAAAAAAAAAAAAAAAAAAAAAAAAAAAAAAAAAAAAAAAAAAAAAAAAAAAAAAAAGTAATGCTTAGTCACCATTCTGATATTTGATTTTTTTTTGGTAAAGCGAAATCTATTCAATAAATTATTTGCATTATTTTTGATATATTTTAATTCAGAGAGAGAACGTAAATAAACGTTTTGATGTCGCGACTAAATATATATATAAAATAAATAAATGAAATAAATAAATAAAATTACACTAACAATAATTCGTATAAAATGTCTTAGTGTAAGTGCGTGTGTGTAGTCGTGCATTTTTGTTGTTAGAGGTTCGTCTTACCTGTAAGAAACCCACCAACAATGGCTGTTAGTCCGTAGATAACATGAGAACATGCAACTGCAGTCACGTATTTATCCTCATCAGCCACGTCTTTCGCAGCAATATATGTTTCTGGGCTAAGTATGCCCACACCAATACCAAATATGAGTGACGTGGTACATAATCCTAGGTAACTTGTAAATATCGTTGTAAGAATAAGAGAGATCGCCGTCATACACGATGACACATACATCAGTTGCCGATATGTTACCATTTGGTTCAGTGCAGACAGTGCGATTTTAATGATTAACATTCCGATTCCTCCAAAAGCTGCCACAACGGAAGATTTGTGGGAAGATAGACCGCTACATATAGCAAACGAAACAATATATACCAACCATCCAACGTATACATATCCGAACACAAACGAAGGAACTGCCACTCGAGCGATGAAAGGAATATCGGTAAGCATTGAAAGCATGCTCCGAATGTCCTGTAGCATATTTAATCGAGATAACTTGCACGAATTGTTACTATCTTTTGACGACAGAAGTGATTGATTCTCTCTTTCATTTGTTTCTTTAAGTTGATGCAGTTTCAATAACAGAGCTCCACTTGGAATTGAATGCATGTTCAGCCCGCTAAGCAAAACCAAAGCACCTCTCAAACCATACATATCAAGAAAAAATTGAGTTACAAGGGGCATCACTATAACACCAATAGCTGTTGCACTGCAATATAAACTAACAGCAGTATTGTAATGCTTATCAAAGTATTCTGGAACCAGCCCGGTTGCAACGTTCACCTGAAGTAGTAGAAATCCTGAAGACCATTGTAAAAAAAATAAGAAATCAATTAGAGAATGTTATTTTTTTTAATTTCACGTTTTTCGACAATTGTTCACAGCTTGTCTATTCACACGGGTGAGAAATAATAATGTTAGAATATTAATTCAAGAAAATAATTATGACAATTTTCGCCATTCAATGTTTTATTTTTATTAAGTGAAGTGAATTGAGATATCACTCACGCACTCATTCTAAGACATTTTATACAGTCCTACCTGTTAGAAGCAGGCCAAAGAAAAATATGTATACTGTCGTGGCACACGCACAAACAATCAAGCCAATGCTAGAAACCAAACCAGCTATCATCAGGATATATCGGGGACTAATTGTCTTGACTAATGCACCAGCTGATAAACCTGGACATGAAATACAAATGTGAATCGGTCATTTGAAATGTTGTCATGATTGTCTGTTGATATGTTGTATATTTCGTCGGGTGTATGACATAGTGAATGTTTACCGGATTTAGCGAAGAGATGCCAAATATCAACTTCTTCAAGCTCTTACCAAGTTCCAAAGCTCTAAAATATGTAAATAAATAATCCTCATTTAAAACTTGGCCGTTTTTGTATGGATGTTGAGAGTAGAGACTTTAGTGTTTTACATAGTGACGGATGCTCGTAATAGTACATGTGGAACTGTATTTTTGTGAAAATTTCATATACAATTTTGCAACCAAGGTTTTTCTAAATCAAAATTGTATGAGGATTCCAAAAATCATGGGTGTCATTTTTAAAATGTGTTCTTGGATGAATTCTAGGGGGCAAGGTTTACACTGGTTTATACACGAGGCAAAATATAAAGGGGACAAAATGTGTTTTAAAGTATACCATCATTTTCAGTACCTTTCAAGAATTACAGAAAGGTATAGTTTGCCCTACCTGAGTGTTATAGTACAAGAGTTACAAGGTAAAACGGGTTCAAGGTCACACTGGGGGGTACCATTTAAGCATCAGATGCATCGGTTTGTTCTAAAAATGGTGTCAAATTGTTCGTCTTACTGTACAGAAGCCGAAAATATAAAGATCGCGTTGTCAATGACGTTTTGATAATAATTAAGAGGGAAAATATGGCCATGGTCCACAGGGTCTATGGGAGACCACCGGTCATTTCTCTAAAAGTCTCGCTTTGAAAGGTGAAACACAGAATCTATATACATTTTCTTATTTAGTATGACCCAATGAACGATTTAAAACCAGTTTCAACAAAATCGGACCAATCTATAGATAATGACCTTGAACTTTCTTGAGCCTATTGTACTAAAACAATAGGTCGTAAATATGGCAAACTATACCTTTTTAGAAACCTTATGAGCAGCCGAACAGACTGGTATAAATTTTAAAACAATTTAAACACTTTTATTGTGTACCCCTGTACAAATTTTCCCCCCTTATAAAACCCCCAAGAACACATTTTAAAAAAATGACACCCATGATTTTCAGATTCTCCATGAAATTCTGTATTAGAAAAACATTGGTGTCAAAATTGTATATGAAAAAAACTAAACCAAAACACCCATTACATTTCCCCATGTACTATAACACACATATTTGAGTACTTCTTACAACTGGTGTTTTAAATACTAATTTTAATCAAAACGTAATTGATTAAAATATTTTGTATACAAACAAGATATGACAAATGTTATAGGTCTATAGAAGTCGGAGAAATTGGCGAGCATTGAATTAAATAAAGACGAAAATACACGGTCTCGAACCCGGTCCTCTCGCTAACTAGGCGTGGAATTTACCACTGGACCCCAGATGACTGTGTTTACGTGGATATCAGAGAGACGAGCGCTAATGTATTTCATTCTTTATTTTAGAGTCTCATCTGAATGTGGTTTACAAAGCTTGTCCGAGGTAAACCGATTTATCCCCTCCAAAAGAAATAGACCAATCCATTGAACCTGGTTGTTGCTTGCAGCTTTCCTTTCCTTAGTCTTCACAGGTTGCATTGTGCGTCCCTAGCAACGGTAAACTGGGACCAATGAGAGATGTCTATAGTAATTATAGGTCACGAGGCTTAAAGGATTTGAAATGGTCAAATTGAATCATAAGCTCTCTGTCGCTCATCAGCTCAGGTTGTGTGGTGGTAGTAATCGAAAATTTTCTATTGTTACGTGCAGCAGTGGTATAGCACATAACGTTACACTTAATTTCCATTAAGTTACTTCTTGACGGGAATTTTTCTTTCGAGAAGAGTGCTATTCCAAATTACGCGAGAACTGTCAGCGCTGAAAGTCATCGTCACAACTTAGCAGTATTGCGGATTTATTATTGATTGGCACAAATTCATTTCAAAATTTTCTTGATGGGAAATTTTCCTATGAGAAACGTGCTGATCAGTTTCGGACACTGAGGATACATAGCTGAACATTATCGTCAATTCTTTAGGAGGTAAGTTTCTGACAAGAATTTTTCTTGCGAAACTTGTGTCAGCATATTGCATCCATGAGGGGTCGAAAGAGAAAGGCTACGTCGCAGCTGCAGCCGACGCCAGGGGATAGACAAACACGTACGCGGTCTCAAGCAAGGGCAATAAGTGATTTGACGGCTACATCCACAGCATAAAATGAGACCTCAGGGACACGCACGTCAAGGGGACGTGGGTGTACGCAGCGAATGTAAGCGGGATCGACCCCGGAGCTGGTACGAGTCGTGACGTTGCCAGTGAGGGGGCTTCTCCTAGTCAGGTGCAATTGGGGAGCGGTCAGCATGCGAAATCAGTTGCAAACCTATTGCATGGAAAAGATCAGGTGGGTGTGTTTCTAATAATAGTATTATTATTAGTCAAGATTTGTTGCTCTAAGCTCTGCAACCGCAACAAATGTTTTTTGATAATTTGATCGTAAATCCAAGGGTATCGTATAAAGTAAATTCATCGGCAAATGCAAGCTCAGTCAATGTTCCCATTCTAGCTTTTTACGGATCATATTAGTTCGTGCACGAGTAATGTTTTGGGTGCGGGCATCATCTCTAGTGACCCTCTATGTGTCTAGTTCAAGCATAAATCAAATGAATACAGTGGGGGCGATGAATGGTAAGAGCGCGCATCAATTCCGATGAATGTTAACAATTCAGTGCAAGGCACTTCGATCGGTAATATTACTGGCAGTGCTTTGTTACCGTCCTTTGTAAATAATCAAGGGATCGCAGTGAGTGTAAATAACCCGGGTCAACAAACTTTGACGGGTGCTATGAGTGGTTCAACAATGCCGCTAATGGTATTACAAACGATCAAGCCAGATCAATATCTTCTTCTTGCGTATAAGAGAGCCAGCTAAATATGTTTGTAATCACGTTTGGAGCCAAGTCACTGTGTGATTGGGTTGTGGTTTGAGAAATCTTTGTCCACCGGTGGACGAATGGTATGGCACTCTTGAGATGTGATCCGGAGTTGTGATGGAAACCACATTGGCAGGCTGGCTATGGCCGCACACCATCGGTGCATATTGCTATTGAGCGAACGCGACTCCAGTGCGAATCCGGTTTAAGGTGACACATTCCGTGCGTGTAGATTGCTGCCAGGTGGTAGTTTCTTCTTAGGGTAATAGAGAGTTGTCTGGTCTTAGGGTATTTAGCCAGGCAGTTTCCCATGTCTGTAAGATGTTGAAGGGGGAACTGGGATTTTAGCAGCGTGTCGGCAGAAATGTCGGCGATAGCGCAGTCTCTGTTTACCAAGTTGGTGTGATTCTTTGACAGTGCTTCTGCAGCGGTGCTTGTTGTCCAGCAGGGCCTTATTTCACTAGTTTTATTCGTGGAGTGTTTCCTCCAAGAGACAGAACGAGTGTGATGCTTCAAGTTCTGAATCGACTATTTGGCAGGAGTTGCTCAGCAATTATGTTGGCATCACTGACATTTTCGTGGTTTGGGAAAAATTCTGCCGGTGAGGCGGTGTATAGTCTTCCAGCCTTCCTGCTGGAGTGGGTGACGTCGATTCCTTGGACTCTCCTCCCGCGCTCCGCTTTCCCTGTCCAAGCAGTTTGTCAGATCTGATCCGTGGTGAAGCTTCTTTCCCGGGTTCGGAATTCAGGAAATCATTGTAAAGTGTTTCACATTCCTCATCCCAAGATGGGATAAACTGCGGACGGCAGCCACGTGGGATGTCTTCTTTGCTATATTAATCAAGAGTTGACATAGTGCTGTATAACATGTCCAGGTTGGAGGAGGGTGGTGTCGGGAGGTTGGGCACTGCTGAATCCACCAGGTTTTGAACTGGTCCCAGTCTGCCCTGCGGAAGTTCCACCTTTTCACGGCTTTGTTGGTACAGCTTAGCAAGGCTCTCTTGAGCGATCGGTGATGGTCTGTGTCGGAAGCGGTCGAGAACAATACGGTGAATGGAGATGGTGTCCATGTTTGCAAAAGCAAGTTCATGTTTGTAGACGTATTCCACCTGCCAAGTGGAAAGTGTCTGGTTGCTTGGGGTCGTGTAGAAGCTGTACCCCGGATTTTGAGGCCCATCCTCTTAGGGTAGACTCTCTCAGGGTTGGTTTTTCCTGTAACCCCAGGTATGCTAGGGTGTTAACGTCGCCAGCGTAAATGCGGGGGACCTAAGTTGGTAGAGAGCTGCTTGAACCCGATGGTTAGGTGGCTTGTAGACATTGGTGACATGAACACCTGCAAATTGGGTCGTTCCCATTCAGGGTTGGAGTCTGCAGGGAGGTTTCAATTGTTCCAGTGGGCTGAGTTAATGAAAGGTGGCAATCCCGTGGGTAGCGCTCTCGCGTGTGTCAGTAAGGTGTAGCCGCAGATGTTTCCAGAATGGAAAATGTCAGTGCGGGTGCCTCTTGGAGGGGAATTGCAGTGACTTTATGCGTATTGTGAGGTGTTCGATGATGGTTATATGTGCACTAGTGAGACCTTCCACGTTTAGTTGGAGCACCGAGATGCCATCTGACTTTACATCAGGTGACGCCTGCCATAATAAGGGCACGTGTGCCCAGACTGGCATCGGATGTGTTCCTCTGGCGGGGCATGATTAAAATACAGTGAGATAAAAAAAAACAACAGGAATTAAAAAGAACCTTGAATTAACAAGACAACAGCGGGGAAATGTTGCATAGCCTCAGTTGTTATCATCGCCTGAAAAGAGCGTACCGGGGTTCACTCTCGCGGAGTTTGATACACGGGGGTGAACGCATTCAAAACCATGCAGTCGTCCGTGCTGGCGCTGACTTTTTATATTGCACGGAATAATTATTCAGTTTGGGGCTTGTTAACACACATATGCATTCGATACAAACTGTCCGCCAAAATATCAGTTGTTGGATTTTGGGTGCTATTGGGTGGTTAAATTTTGTCCAACCCATGGCCACACACGAATAAATGACACATCAGACGTCTTTATTTAATAAACCCGCCTCAATGAATACATCTTTTCACCTAGCGCGCATTGCATTATTAGAAAAGAGTATCTGAGCACAATGATCCAGTAACTCTTATACACCTGGCCACCTCTTTCACATACATTAATTTGTAATCACTACCGATTAGGTGTAATGCAAAGCGGCACCCCAGTATGTGGAAGAAGCGAGGCAGCCATTGCTTTCTATTGTTTGGTACTCTAGTTTTTCTTTCTTTGTGGTCGCAAACATGCAGACGGTGATTTCGAAAGATTAACGTAACGTTTTGCCTCTCTATATATAACCTCTTTGGTGAATAATCTTGATCATTATCAATGAGTGGGAACTTACCAAGTCAAGTGTTGTTTCAATGAATGGTGTAATGGGCTTGGTCCGTTCTTTGTCAATATCATCGTCGCCCGCTCACATATGTCGTAGTCACCTTTTGAGGTGTTTGCGAAATTCCGCCTACTACTTGTTCACGAGTTCTTGCCATCCACAAAGTTTCAAATCGGACCAATCTATAGATAATGACCGTTGAACTTTCTGAGCCTATTGTACCTAAAACATATGGGCGTAGATGTGGCAAACTATCCTTTTTAGAAACCTTATGAGCAGCCGAACAGACTGTATAAATTTTAAAACAATTAAACCTTATTATTGTTTACCCCTGTACAAATTTTCCCCCTTATAAAACCCCCAGAACACATTTTAAAAATGACACCCATGATTCTTAGATTCTCCCATGAATTCTGTTTAGAAAACATGTGTCAAATTGTATATGAAAAAAACTACCCCAACACCATTACCTTTCCCCCATGCACGATAACACACTATTTGAGTACTTCTTACAACTGTGTTTTTAAATACTAATTTAATCAACACGTACTTGATTAAAATATTTTGTATACAAACAAATATGACCAATGTTATAGGTCTATAGAAGTCGGAGAAATTGGCGAGCATTGATTAAATAAAGACGAAAATACACGGTCTTCGAACCCGGACCTCTCGGCTAACCTAGGCTGTGGAATTTACCACTGGACCCCAGAAGACGGTGTTTACGTGATTCATAGAGACGACGCTAATTTATTTCATTCTTATTTAAGTCTCATCTGAATGTGGTTTACAAAGCTTGTCCGAGGTAAACCGATTTATCCCCTCCAAAAGAAATGACCAATCCAGTGAACCTTGACCTGGTTGTTGCTTTGAACTTTCCTTTCCTTAGTCTTCACGGTTGCATTGGTGCGTCCCTAGCAAGAGGTAAACTGGACAATGAGAGATGTCTATATTAATTCTCGGTCCGAGGCTTTAAAGATTTGAAATGGTCAATTGATCATAAGCTCTCTGTCGCTCATCAGCTCAGTTGTGTGGTGGTAGTAATCGAAAATTTTCTATTGTTACGTGCAGCCGTGGTATAGGCATCATAACGTTTCAACTTAATTGCCATTAGTTACTTCTTGGAACGGTAAATTTTTCTTGCGAGAAGAGTGTTATTCCAAATTACGCGAGAACTGTCAGCGCTGAAAGTCATCGTCACAACTTAGCAGTATTGCGGATTTATTATTGTTTGGCACAATTCATTTCAATTTCTTGATGGGAAAATTTCCTATGAGAAACGTGCTGAAGCAGTTTCGGACACTGAGGATACATAGCTTAACATTATCGTCAATTCTTTAGGAGGTAAGTTTCTGACAAAAGTTTTCTTTGCGAAACTTTGTCCGCATTTGCATCATGAGGGGTCGAAAGAGACAGGCTACGTGCAGCTGCAGGCCGACGGTCAGGGGATAGACAAACACGTACGCGGTCGCAAGCAAGGGCAAGAAGTTATTTGACGGCTACAGATCCACGCATAAAATGAGACCTCAGGGACCGCACGTCAAGGGGACGTGGGTGTAAGCAGCGAATGTAAGCGTGGATCGACCCCCGGAGCGGTACGAGTCGTGACGTTGCCAGTGAGGGGGCTTCTCCTAGTCAGGTGCAATTGGGGACGGGTCGCATGCGAAATCATTTGCAACCTCTTGCATGAAAAGGATCATGTGGTGTGTTTCTAATAAGATAGTTGATTATTGTCAAGATTGGTTGCTCTAAGCTCTGCAACCGCAACAAATGTTTTCTTATAATTGATCGTAAATCCAAGGTATCGTATAAAGTAAATTCATCGGGCAATGCAAGCTCAGTCAATGTTTCCTCATTCTAGCTTTTTTTAACGGATCATATTGTTCGTGCACGATTAATGTTTTGGT
>JAMKCH010085150.1:0-61544 GCA_023653785.1 Ophioderma brevispina
TTGCAGTTATTTGACCTTAGATTGACCCCTACTTGACCTGAATGGCCGCACCAATTTTCGGTTCTAAAAATGTTGAACCACATCCACCACATGTTGTCCTGGACCTACCACATGTGGAGTTAGTTGACCTTGAATAACCCCCACGACCTTGAACATGACCTTCAAAATTTTGGCAATGATTGATCAGTTTCATGAACCATAATGCCAGTGTATATGATTTGACCTTGATGACCCCAGCTGACCTTGAATATGACCATCAAAAATAGTTAGCAATGAATGTGGACCACACCCACCAAGTTTCATCATTACCACATACTTAGTGATTGACATTGGATGACCCCTGCATGACCTTGAAAGGACCCTTCAAATTTTTTGACACTGAATACTGACCCAGAACCCACCCAAGTTTTCATCAGCCTACCACCTACTTAGTGGTTTGACCTTGAATGACCCCACATGACCTTGAAATGACCTTCAAATTTTTTGCAGTGAAGCTGAATACACTCACCAAGTTTCATATCCTACCACATTTGACAATTTTGGTTTTGTTATAGCAATTTTATCACATTTGACCATGAATGACCCTTGAATGACCTTGAAAGGACCTTAAATTTTGCAGAACGACTGTGCCCACACCCACCAAGTTTCATCATCTACCCCACAAGTGACAAGGGCTATAGGCAATTTAATTCCATTTGACCTGTGATGACCCTGCATGACCTTGAATAGACCTTCAAATTTTTCGGCACTGAATGTTGACCACACCACCAAGTTTCAATCATCACCACAATTGGCAAGGGCTATAGCAATTAATTCCATTTGACCTTGAAGGACCCCTGCATGACCTTGAATGACCTTCCAATTTTCGGCACTGAATGTTGACCACACCCACCAAGTTTAATCCTCCTACCACATGTTGACAAGGTAATTAGCAATTTAATTCCATTGACCTTGGAATGACCCCTGCATGACCTTGAAATGACCTTCAAATTTTTGGCACCGAATGTTGACGCACACCCCACCAAGTTTCATCATCCTTGCCGCAATTGCCAAGGCTTATAGCAAATAAATCCCAAGATCTAATTATTTTAATTTTGACCTATTTTTGACCATATTTGACCTTTGCACCAATGTACATTGCCCCACCTCCCAACTCATCACTGTCTACTTCGGTGACATCTATGGTGCGAAGGATGGACACCCAACTTGATTAGATCCAAAAGAATCGTGTTTACAAGGTTTATACAATATAAACCCGATTTTGACCAATTTGACCCTATTTTGACCATATTTGACCTTGTGAAACTACGTCACATGACACACTTTACTTCCCAGCAAGGCCTAATTGAGATGATCTATGTGCGAAGATGGACACCACACTTGCTTAGATCCAGAGATAATTGTGTGGGACGCACCTACCCACACCACACGCACACCAACACGGACGCAGGGCCATTTCTATAGTCCCCTTGCCAACTAAAGTTGGCAGGGGGACCAATAAAGGAGATGGACTGTGAGAAGCATGTTTTTTGGTCAAAACATGGAGAATAACAGACTCCAAAAAAAATCAATGCAAATCAAAATCCCATGTCCCACAATAATATTGATTGGTCCTCCCAAATTATTTAATTTTTTCAATTACAATTTAGTTTAAAATAAATTTTGTTCAGAATGCACAACACAAATTCCATGACGGTCATATAAAGGGCTACACAATAATGGCTATCCACCATACACAAAGCATAGATATACCCCACAGAAACTGAGTCAGTGGTGGGGCCAGACTTCATTTTCTGGGGAGATGGATGGTGGGTGAAAATTTTAGGGAGGGCAAAAGTAAGTAATTCTGGAGGGGGGACTTCTAAATTCTGACCCCAAATCGCAAATATATGCCAATCATTTGACAATTTTTGGCCCAAAATTGAGGTTTTGCCAGAAATCCGTATTTTTCTTGGTGTGGTGGCAGAAAAAAAAAAAAATTGTTCTAGGCTAGGCAATATTTCGTTATCTACGTCAGCCATCTAATATTATTAATTACAGGAACAAAATACACTAGTTACTAATGCTTACCTGCAGTTCTATATACACTAACAGGATATAATTTAAACTCTTGTAATTAGGACCGTACTGGTGAAACAAATGCATCAGTATATTGCGTAATGAATGTGCTGAAAAAAATCAGAAAACAAACACATACATGGCATTATCAGATTCGAACGACATACTCGGGCATCTCAAAACTATGTAACCCAATTACACTTAAAGGAAATATGTCATGATTCTGAAATATTTGGAAAAAAGTTGGTAGGATGGAAAGCTTAAGTCACATAGATTACATATAAATCAAAATAAGTTGAAAATTGTCCAATTTGTTGCGTATTTTGTTTCCCTTTTAATTCCCGCCCAATAGCTTACTCGAGAACGATTCCGACAAATCCCCATCGCAGGCAAATGGTTGCGTCAAAGGGATTGGAACATCCATCATTTACGTCGTTGTGACCATCATATCGCAGTGGTGCCAATGCAATAATAATTAAACCACAATGAAAATGAAACAAAAATATGTCATTCGGGAACTTTTGTGGTTCAACGTGGTATTATGACTTTCATTAATCCATTCAATATTACAGTGTCAGCAATAAATAACAATTCGAGTCAAAACGATGTTTTGGTCAGCACTTTGACAGTTCAACGCGGAGGCAAAATTTGGGGCTTTTGATCAATGAAGCCGTGCGCGTGACAAAATCCGCCCGTTTTCTTCGTATGTCAAAAAAAGCAAAAATTTAAAATGCCTCTTATTTTGGTAATTTTACATCAATGTATTATTTTTCGGGAATTGGTGAGTATGTACATAGATTTTATGATGTAAGTCAAACTGAGCTTGGCAAAAATCTTGACCTATTCCGTTTAACCCTTCCAAGGCATGGTGGATTCTGAATGGTTATGACGCTCCCCTTAAGTCAAATGCGCTTTGAAATGAATTGACTAGTAGGTCAATGGAAGCTATCTCAAAGAACCACTGACCTAAGACTAGGCTTGTTTGTACTCATTTTAATACATTTACCCATACTGATTCTGAATACCATCATTCAAAATACAAAATTTTGACATTTTGAAAAATATTATAACCCTGATTATCATAGCCACCTGCAGGGGCCTTGATGGGTTAAGTAGAACTTTGTGGCGCGCTTCAGCTCGTAAACTCGAACATGAAAGTGGAACAGACCATGATTTAGTTAATGCTCGCGGGCAGACAAGCTAACCTAATTGCGCCAAGTTTACTCTTCGACATCATATGACCCCACATGACCTGGGAGATATGCAAAGCGTAGATTCCACCATCACTTTTGTACTCAGGAAATTGACGTTCAGTTTGCGAGATACATTTTCCCCTCTATGGCCTATCCTATTTCTGTTAAAATTAATGATATATTTTCAAGTGGTTTGTTTTGTTTATTTTATTAATTTTTAACTTATGAATAGTATTCTCCAAGTTATTCAAATGCAATGCATTATTTGCAATTGGCTCTGTTTGACATTTTGATTCTCTGTAAATTGAGATGGCTTCTGTTTAGTGTTACTAGTGGCCAGAGGAATATATAGCATAATGCGTACCACTGCCAAATGATTTTAAAAATGAACAGCACCCTGTTCAGCTGAACTTTAAAGGTGCGAAGAGAGATTTCAAGTCATCCATATTTTCTGTGATATGTAGTGATATTATATAGATTAGACACTTAATAGACTCCCTACCTTTTATTTGGTTACAGAAATAACTTAAAATGAAAACAGACATTGATTTGTATATGCTTATATTTCAATAGAAAACAGTCTGAATTTCGTATTTGCTCCTATACGAAATTATACACCATTATTAAAAATATTAGAAAACAAAATGGTAAGACATTCTGGTCAGATGTAGGTCATTTTTTTTATAATTCAAAAGGAACTATTTAGATCCCCCAAAGGTTGACATTAAGTGGGTGTCAAATTTGTCTATTAGCGTGTTTCTATTGAGCAGACGGTATTTATCCACATAAAAATTTATCCGGTTGATACTGAGAATAGCCGATAGTGCGAAGTTTCTATTGAGCAGCGTTTTCCGGGAAATGCGACCGACCGTCACGGCCTGTGATTTTACCAGCTAAAGGTCATATGCACAGGTCAACCACGTTGTATTGTGGTTGTGACCTCGCCAAACTGTCAGATCAAAGATGGCGGGAAGAGCGAATGTTAATAAGTCTAATGTTAATTTTGAGTTTTTATTCATCGGTAAATGATTCTTATGCAAGCCCATCCACACGTCGTGATAGGCACAAAAGGATCAGCAGCCCAGCAGATATATTCAGCTTCTACAGAGACATGCAATCGCGCACCAAAAAGTAAGACGGCGACGGAGAATCGTGATGTTGGCGATGACAAAATGCATTGCTAACGTCAACATCGCTGCGCATGCTGGGACGGGGGTCAATTGCTGCAATCACGTGGCGTCAATTTCCGGTCTTCATCCGGTATGTGCACTCTATCGGAACGATGTGTGTTTCTATTGGCGTTAACCGGATAATTTCTCCGGCATTATCCTTTCCAAAGAAGGATAAATACCGGTGGAAACTTCCTTCGGTATAAGCAAGAAAATACAGTAGGACGGCTGTTTCTATTGAGCCAAGTTAATCCCTTTTCTGGTATAAACCGGAAAAAAGGTCCCAATAGAAACACACCTTATGTATTTGTAAGCTTAAACTATGCACTGTGCAATTTAGGAATTTACACCTAAGTTTTATACAAAAAAATCTTTGTATTATACAGGGATGTCTACACTGAAAACATTAATGCATCAAAATATATAACTTGACAAATTGAAAATTACCTATGTATATAAAATATTTATCATTCCAGAAATTAATACCGAAATGTGTTTGTAATGTTAAAATAACAATTCATCAAATTTTTAAAATACTCATCATAGGTAACTAATATTTTCATGACTTATAACCATTTATAATAGCAAATTATTGAATGTTAAATTGTAATTTACAAAATGACAAATTAATGAAAGACAAATGAATGTATCAATACATTTTTAGTGCATGACAGGTTAAATTGCAAATTAAATGAGGTCAGTAATTAGACACTAATAAATTAGTTAGTGACTGTTTAATTAATAATAAATTATTATTTTTAGGGGATTTGGGTGAAAAGTGGATTTCTCCCCAAAGGCGGACCTTTTTACCACAAGGGGGAAATTTGGCAAAAGTGGATCCTTCTGCCAAAATTGAGTTAAAAAAAAAAAAAAAACTTTTTTTTTTTTTTTTTTTTTTTTTTTTTTTTTTTTTTTTTGGGGGGGGGGGGGGGGGGGGGGGGGGGGGTGGCAGGATTACCCACAACTGTGACTGCACACTTGATCTACAGGTCTTGTGTTCAATTGTCAAATATTCAAAGGTTGAGGGTTTGCATCTGGGCTAGTACAAATGGGATTTTCCACAAAGTGTGTAAGTGTATGTGTCAGCCACTCCAAGGAAAGATAAAAAATACTTTAAAAATTGAGAAAAGGCTGCCTGAATACAGACATGCTACAGCTGACTGTAAATAGAAGAGCCCCCCCCCCCCCATACTGGCTTTGGTCAGTTGGAAGTAAAAGCAAGACAAACAGCTTTTACGTGCCCAAGTACACGCCAGAAAATATTTTCTTATGCATATATGAACACAGGTCTATTATCATCACAATGACAGATAAAAAAGCTCCAATTTTTACACGAAAAATTCTAACATGGTCTGCACTCTCTTATAATCAAACCTCAAGCAATCGTCATTTTTAGTGTATTGCCGTGATTAGTTACGCTAACTCTGAGGCAGGGAATACACCTGTTGGCCTTATCTCGAGCACGTTCAACAAAACGCAACGCTAATCTGCTCCGATTGATACACGACGCAAGATGCCACTAATTCTCATTGCCATTTATCTTACCCAGGAATAAATCAAGGTTGTTTTACAACCGTACCCACCATGAATTTTGATTTGAACTTGCTAACGGCTGTCTCATCAGGTAAAGAAAATATCTGACTTAACTCTCTACCTCCTAGTAATAAAAAATGCTAGACATAACAGCATCTACATTTTCTTAAGATCTTTTTTTTTCTTTGTTGACGAAAACGTGAACTTAGCACTTGGGTCTGTTCGGTCATTGCTAACAGTTTTGACAGAGGGGTACTTAAAGCGCCAGCTCTTGAAAGCATAGCATGCGCGAGTGATCGCAAAGGAGATAAGTAAACACTCTCTGTCAGACTAGGCTCCATTATTGCCACTGTCACTATGATTAATGCTACCAGAGCTGTCAAACGCCCCCGAGAGACTCACACCAATTTGCCAATGGTGATAAGGTGGTGTGCGATATTTTATGCCATTGTTTTACCGAGTCTGTATTTTAGGACTTTCAATATTTTATGCTGGGAATTAAAGCAACAAACGTCACTAGTTGTCTATTACAGAAAATTTACTAAATGACTACTCCCGGTACCAGAAATATGGAATTTCTCTCAAAACAAATCGTTGTGTGATAGCAAGAAGGTTGTAAGTGCAATAGCTGCCATGTATTTGGAAAACTCTTAATTTATCTTCCCTGGTCAATGGATTTTGAGATGTTTCTTCAGGCAACTTACGTCCCCTGAAGAACCATTTCAAGAGCCACTGACCAAAGACTTGGTATAATATGTTAGATTGGAATTTGACAAATGGCAGCTATTGCACTTACGACCTTCTTGAACTCACATGGCAAAATATATATGGGAGGTATAATTTCTATCCAAAAATGCCAGTTGAACTTTTTTGTCAAGTCCAATTTGTAGAGAAATGCCCAGATAGCATTTTATTACTTAAATGGGTGAACTGCAAAAATCCAGGCTATGCTGAAGTCTTGATTTCATGAAAAAGTAGATGTTCAACAAAAAGACAGCTTATTTACTGCATATCATCAATTGACATATTAACAACTGATAAATTATAATATTAACTACCATTACAAAGGTTAAATTATTAAGATCTTCTATGTCAGTCAGTTTCAAGATCCAAAAAACAAAAACTTACTATATTTTGTTCACATTTCTAGAAGATGGCAGCACCCACCTCACCATCTTTGGTTTGAAATTTCTATCATGTAATAATACTTTGATCCTGCAATTTTACAAACTTTCTTCTCAGGGATTTATGCTTTAAAAAAACCTAAAAAAAATATTGAGTGTCTCTAGTTTTTCCCAGAATTGAGAGTAATACATACTTATTACTAGTGTCACGTACATGTATTAATAACCTGCCTCTGCGTAATAGCGCGATCCAATCCAATTGTATTATTCCTAAATCGCGCTGCAGGACAATCGCGGGTCATTGTGAGAGCACAATGACTTCTCCCAATGACCCCCCCTCCTGCGTGTGACGGTAGGCCGGTAAACTTATTTATTGGGGCCCTGAATAGTGTACACATTGCGAAAACATTGCAGATTGATTTTACAAAATCAAAACAAAATAACAAGTGACTTTGAAGCCAATGCAACAACACTCAATGAAAGAAATGCTAACTTTTCAGTTCACACCTCCGTATATCAAACACCTGACTATAAGTTAATAGCAAGTTCAAAACAAAGATTTCTTTAACATCAAATTCATTCCCACGTAAAGCTATAGCTTGCCTACCTGTACTGAGCACGTGAGGCTGAACGATGTGGTATATCTGTAGCTCAAAACCTCGTCATCGTCCGCTCCAGGAGCGCGTCCATCTTTTGACCATGACTCGGTAGTCCATGGTGCGCTTGGGTTTCATGCGACCATTCTCTCTTTTAACGGAATAAACCGTCAAACTACGATGATGCCAGTTTTATTCCGTTTATAAACAAGAATCTAGTGTTAAACCCCGAGCTCACGAAACTTTGATACCAACAACCAACAATGAAACGGTAAATGGAGCGGTCACGGACGCGCCCATGACCCGCGCTCCCAACCGCTCCATATTTTATTGGAGCGCTCCTGGCGGACGATGCGCGAGGTTTTGCTACAGATATCACCACCATACTGAACCCACTTGTACTAGCGGCCGCGTTGCACAATACTAGTACAACATTTAGATTTAAAATGGATGAAGACGAACAACTCTTTACATATCAGTCATGTCATTTTTTTAGCGGCGAAGAATTAATCAAAGAGCTCCGGATCAAAACGACTGAACAAAAAAGCCCAGGCCATGCCACGTTGATACCGAAGCATGGTACACAACCATCCTACAACATCTGCACTGGGTAATGATCAGCTATATGATCCCGGTCGCGATCAGATCTTGCTGAGGGGCATCCTGAGGCAATGGATCTTTCACGTGTAAACAAGACGACATGGGTACTGTTTCCATCACGCAAAAAGACATTAACAGAAATTAGCGCGTTGAAGCCCACACTGTACCCTTGAGCTTAAAACGCGTGTTTTGCGATCGATTCGGGGAATCGCGATATTGTACCTGCACTGCAACCTCTGTGCAAGAGATCATGGAATGTAATTGCAAATCAGGTCACGTACGTCATGTTTGGGAACTTCCCCCCAATTTCCCCTGGATTGCGTGGGGGGGGGGGGGGGGGAGGTGGTATAAAATAAAAGTAAGAATGAAGCCAAATAAAGACAAATAACAAATACAATAAAAAATACTCAACCATAAACAAGAAAATAACCAATAACAAAAATAAAAAATAAATGAATATAAATAAACGGAAAATACTCCAAAAACAAAGAATAAAAACAAAGTCATCAACAAATAAACAAAATAAACAAAGAAACAATATGATGTCACATATTAAAAAATTAAAAAAACAAATAACAAATGCAAATTCACATCCAACAAATCCCCATTACAATCACAAATGGAAAAATGAATAAATAAAAATAGGCTATATAAAAGAATGGTTAAATGAACCAAGCTGCCAAGTGGATAAATGACAAAATAAAGAGATGATTGTAATGGATAAGAATTTTAACGAATAAACAAAAATTAAATACTAAAAGACAAAAAAAAATAATGGTTAATTTTGTTAATTTGCAAATTAACAAATCAATAAAAAAAATCAAAATTAAAATGGTAAATTTAAATAAATTTATCACAAATATTGGTTAAAAGAAACGGGCTAAATAGGTTAGAGGCCTAACATGCAAGAATTTTCTTCGATCATTGCCACAAAACTTAGTGACAATACATGACCTAATGACTGAATTGAAAGTGAAAAATCTCAAACCCTGACCCTGATCTTCATAACCATGTATTGTAAACATTGCAAAAGACATTTGTTTGGGGGATGCTCTAACAAATCATGCGTATAAATTAATACACAAGACTCTTGTTGGTTGTTTTTGTAAATAAGGCCGGACCTTTGAATCCACTACAGATGACTGGGACGGTATTCAACGGCTGGGAGCCCGATGGGACGGGTCCTCATGGCATACCATATCCCAATCCTTATGACCTGGTGCATAACAGCTTTCGTGCGTAGACTTCGTGCGGTACAGAAAACTTAGTTGCGGTGCAACACTGAAAATAGCTTCACCGTACCAATTCTGGTTGTATTTATATCCCAACAAGCTATGTAACTTGATTACCAGTTCGCAAACAAATAATTCCGCGCGAATTTAAAGAAGCTCAAAAGAACTCCCTGTGTTAGCTGCCATGGCGTTGTTCCAGAGACTGTCCCGCCGCCACTGGGTAAATTGTGATGAGTGATGACGGGAGTGATAATCATAACTTCATACTGAGCAAAATTCTGCATCTTCTTATTCAGGGCACGTTAAGATCCGTGAGATTCCCCAGGGTTGTTAAACTATCGCCAAATGTATTTCAATATCAACCGACAAGCCAGACAGGTTTAATGAATTCCAGCTCTGAAAACAGTGTCGAACATGGCTAAACACATTCCTTCCAACTCTCTCAATTTCATTTTTGACACTCTAATGTCCCCTGAACATGGATTACGAAAGTTTCAATTGCACTTTTATGATTGGTCAAAACTTGTTGTTTACTGTGAATTTCTGGGGGCTCTCCAAAGACTTAACTAGTATTTTTGAGGGGAGGCTGCTAATCAAATAAAAAACTGAATTGGAGTTTGAGAGATTTATTTGGGTCAGAATATGAAAACGATATTCGGTTATTAATTCGGTTATTAACTAACTGAACATCTGTTTTTTCCTCGGGAGCTGGACGCTCCCTCGAAAAATACCTCGGGGCCCAAAACCACCAAAGAGTTCCCACAACATGCCTCAAAAAAGATAGTGCGCAGTTATTATGGTCTAAATAGTTTCCTCCATTTTGTTTTCCCCCGTCCTCATTTTTTCACAGCAAAAATGACTGCCGCATTGCAGAAACGTGACAATTGTATAAAAAATCAGATTTTTCTCATAATTGCATGAGCTGGATCTGCACGGGAGATAAGAAAGGCTATCAAAGCTCTATAGCCATTTTTAACATGTTGGGATTAGAAAGGCATTTTTGATGATGAAAGATTTTATTCCACCTAGTACCCCATGATTGGTTTGTTACATAAATTTGTCAGTTACTTAGAGCAAATCGGTGGCTGCATTTTTTTTGGCTGTAACAAGGCAAATAAGAATATTTAACATTTTTTTTACTGACAGGTCTCTCCTTTTTGTACCCTTTACAAAAAATAAAGGGTGACACAGTGTTATATATGGGCAAATAATGTGTCTGATATGGCAAAATGTATCTTCCAAACAAAGGTCGAGGCATAGCCGAGGCCAGAAAAAACCTTCACATATTGGGTAAGGCACAGCCAGCCCATTATTTAAAAAGCTTTTTTTCCTGCAAGATACATCATGACCCTAAATGATTAATGCAAAATTATCGGGTTTAATAAAAACTTCACCCAAATTTGTTGTTATTTAGATTTTAAACTGGTGGCTCACAAAGTGTTCCATGACTAAATGTGAGTGTTATGCTGAAAATGGTGTGTGGAGAACTGCAAAAACCACAATTTTTAAAAGGTAGTTGTTGGGCTGCATTGCGATTTTAATTTCTAGATGCACACTATTAGGATTAACACACAGAAACTAAACATCATTCTGCATTTTCAATAATTTCCAGTAAAGCAATATAATTATTATGTTATAGGTTCTTCTACATATCACATGGGTTATCAGTGAAACATCACATGGTTATCATGTGAACATCACATGGTTATCACGTGAACATCACATGGTTATCAATGTGAAACCCATCACATTGTTTATCACGTGAAGATCACAATGGTTATCACATTACATCACTGAGTATTACGTGAACATTCACATGGGTTTTTCACATGGGAAACCATCTTTCTCAATCAGGATACCGTTTTTTTTAATTTCATCAATTTTCTCTTTGGTGGTAAAACAGTTTCCATAATTTTCACTTATTAAAAGTGCTCCTGCAATTTGGCTGTAAATTGACTTCTTCAATGGTAATGACGGTATTTTGCTGATTCACAGGTAATGTCCGTCAATTTCCTTCATCTCTGCTATATCACTACCAAGTGAGAATAATGCATGAACTGGCATTATCGTTCACTTTGAGATGCAATCACAGCGAGGTAAATCAACTAGTCTTAATTGAAAAACAATCACCGGCTTACACTATTCCACATTGTCCAGATTTCAGTACAAAAACAACCAGACAACCCCGCCCTAGAGAATGACTTACATATGTATGTTTGAAATTTATTTACTTACCCCCTGTCACCTGTTGCAAGTGAATATGTTGAAATCCCAGTGATTCAGCCTGTTTAATATTGCTGCAATTAAAAAACAAACAAAGATAGAAATCCCTCTAAATACTCAAAAAGAACTTATTTTTATTGGTTATAACATTGGGTTCTGTACAGATAAATAGAAAAGCCCTCTTTGGATTGGTTGTCATTTTGACATCACAGCTGTTTGAAAGTCCTCGTTACTATGACAAAACCAGAATAAACCAAAAATATCAACCGGTCGACACAGGTTGTTGACAACCGATTTGGAATATTTGGTCCGACAAACTACATTCTGTGTAAATTTGACTAAATTTCATCCGGGCAAATATGATGTTTCTTAACAATCTAGTTTTCCCTTCTTTCTATGGAGAATGGGCATAAAGAGGGCACTATACATCAAATCAATGACCTTTGTGTCGGCCTATATGGCAAATTCACGCAATGGATTTGTCTGTTTTTTTTGCAGAGATGATAGCTCTTGCATTCCCATTTTATCATTTGGCCAAATGTGTGGCCTGACTGGTAAAAAATTCACATCTAGAAATAAAATACAATTCGTATGGGTCCAAACAGCCGTGTCTGGTTTATCTCATAAATGAGCCAATCAGAAAATGCAAGGGGTACATCTCGGAGGGGGGGGGGGGGTTGGAGGAGGACTCTGGGATAGGCTTGTTTTCAGTTTCAGTCCATCCTTATTGCTAGTTTAAGAAACTATACCTTGTTCATGTAAGGTGGAACATGAACCCATTCTTTTGCCACTTAGATTTTTTTCTAACAAACAAATTTTGGTCAGAGGAATGGCTCCAGTTGTTCCAAAATACACTATAGCTACTATAGTAAATTTATCCCTACGGTTGCATTTATACTTTGATCTTCCCCCCGGATGTTATCTAAGTGTTGCTTTATCCAAGGTCATTTTCATCGTATGGTGAATAAGTATAGAATTGGAACCGATTTAAAAAGACATTTTCCCCATGGAGGCAAGACTAGTATGCTCCTCATTGAACCACACCACCTGCAAAACTAGGTCTGGCAGAGGACGCTTGCCGTCCCTGAAATTGACCCTCCCTAAATGAGGATCCTAAAATCCCCCCTGGCTTTTTAAGGCTCAGGGGGATAAAAATGTAATTCTTTTCACAGTGGGATTTTGGGATATCAGAATTCACATGGATTTGTCTCATTTCCCCGGTACAATTTTTTTTTAAGTCCAGGAAATGTTTCCTCTTGATGTTATTCACAAAGATGTCTTCAAATGTCTTGCACTTACATTAATTATAACACACACAGCATCTTATGGGCCAATTAAGTACATATTTTTTGCTTCTACTATCCAAACTACGGGACCGATTTAACTCATTACATGTTTTAAGGAGTCCAAGTGTGTGAAAATATCGGATCCAAAACATGAATGATAAATTGGATGATTTAATACACGCCAATTTATTGGTCTCGCATGAGTTTTAAAATATTGGCTCGAGTGCAATCTCATCACCCAATATTTTTGCAACTCATACTCTATCAATTAATATGGGCTTAATTAATCTATGTATTTTATATCACAAACAAATTTGTAATCGGTGGTGTTTTTTTGAATGATATGCTTCCATGTTAAAGGATAAAAACCGTATCAAAACTCTACCATGACTGGGTCAACCCACCTCTAAATAGAATGCTGAATAATTTTCAAACGGAAACGTTTATACTTGTTCAAAATACTGCAAACAAATTAATTGTCCCACAACTTCACAAATGGAACAAGTTGCTTCCACACAAACTTGCTATACCTTGTTTCATATAATATGGCATTTAACCACGTCAATTACTGTTAATAGTCCACAAAATAATGGTCAAGAATGTTTCAAGTAGTACTGAAATACTCTAACTACCACGAGTAATGTTTACCAAACATTTTTAATATTAACATATTTCCTCTCAGTATTACCATAATACAGAGGCATGAGCCCTCGCCAGGTGAATGGACTACAGTATCTAAATGGATTCCTTCTTAAGATGTTCAATCTCAGCTTTAAAATGCTGAAAATTTATTAATTGCATTTCCATCCCTCTTTTTGACATTGTTGCCAGTGTTTTGTAACAATGCAGCATGCATCTTTACAGCTAGCACAATGAGAGTTGAATATTGCTTTAATTATTGCCAGTGAAGATAACTTCATCAAATGATTGGGAGAAATACTTGTGAAAGCAATCCCCCACACTCCATGAAGACACTCTCTAACGAATGCTAATAGGTCTTCGAAACATTGATACTTTAATTGATCAATTAAAATTCTCCCGATCTTTTAAAACAATAAAAGACAATACCCATGTGCATATTATGCAAGACTCAAGGCTGAATTCCAGCAATTCCTACGGAAAGATCATACTGTTTATTCTGAAAACAACTTCATTTGTAATCCACTAAATCATATTCATCTCTTCCAACTTTTTCCACTCCCCAACCACAAGTTAAAGCTACATCGGGTAATTTGTACTTGCACGTCTACCGAGAGGATCGAACAGGCAACCACCATACAAGATTGGGGGGTCTTCTGAGTATATTAGCACAAAATTGTATCCGCCTTGGGAGGAAATTTCTGTTTTCACTCAAAAATATCTGCCCCTCTACAGCTGCTGTTTGTTTATGCAAGCGATTTAGCAAGAAATTTAGAGTGTTAACTTCTGCCTCTCCTTACAAAGAATTTCGAGGCTCAAATTTTCTTATATCCGAGATACTTCCCTCGGAGGATTTTTTTAAAAACCCACCCCTCTGCACTACAAGTTGGAGATTGGCACAAACACTCTGATACCATGAGGGTGCGTGAGTGGAGGTTTACAATTTTAAAACGACAACTCAACGACATTGTTTCATATCGTTCATGTTAAAGATGTACATTAAACAAAATTTTAAACCTTTATAAAAAGTACCCAGTCAATCTAGTAACAAACACCATTTATAGAATAAACAGATCGCCTCTTTTCAGAATTTATCATCTTAAGAGCCTTCTATTTTAAATGTTTTCCAATCTGGGACGCTATCCATATTTTCTATGTATAAGCGCATATCAACCCAGTCAATAACTACACTATCTCTGATTGGTTCATACGGACATCAACATGAGATGCCCTCTGAGTAACCAATCAAAATAGTGCTTCTATATCTTAGTGTTAATCCTACCACCATTCTTATCTCTGGATTGGCTCAATGCATGATATTACATTCCACTGACCAATAAAATAGTGGCCAAGATATTGATTGAATAGGGGAGGTATTGCCCAGGGGGGTTATTGAGGTCATGTGACTCCATAACATAACGTTTTACCAACATACAGAAACTCAACACTTATGATCCTTTTAATCATAGAAAAATTTCAGTACAGTGGTAAGTCAATTAATGTGAAATGGCGGGGACTAGACTCAAGGAGATTTGTGTTCATGTGGATTTTGTGGTTAAGCTTCACTTGCTAAAATCA
This sequence comes from Ophioderma brevispina, assembly GCA_023653785.1. Lineage (NCBI taxonomy): Eukaryota > Metazoa > Echinodermata > Ophiuroidea > Amphilepidida > Ophiodermatidae > Ophioderma > Ophioderma brevispina. The sequence goes on from JAMKCH010085150.1 coordinate 15,232, forward strand.
GAGGTTTAAAATGTCAATACCTGTAATGTTTTCTGTAACAAGGCCCTAATGCAACCATGACGAAATTGAAAGTGTGAATACAATATTTGAGAATTAAAAAAAAAAATTCCTAACCTAAAGGGATCAAGACATGTAGTTTAACACAACACAATTGCCACTGCCTAATAATGCAAAGTTCCTTGCAGAAGTTAGCTGCATTTGTTTTTTTTTTGGACCCTCAAAACTAAACTATTTGGTGCTTTCTACAAAAGCTTACAAATATTTTTAACACATTAAGAATATCTGAAAATAATGGAGGTAAAAAAATCCAGCAAACAAAACTTTTGGGGTTGTGAGCATATGATTCACCATTATGTTCTACTCTGGGTTCCACCTCTGCCATCTCCCATAACCTTAAAAGTGCAACGAGAGATTTCACATATCATGTGGCCCTAAAGAATCAAAGTAACTGATTTTTTTCCTTTTGTAAGCTTTCCATACAAAAATAGCCCCATCTGAGTATTACGCTTAAAAAAATGGTTCCTTGTGAACAAATATTTTGAAATTTTCTAATTTCGTATCGGAGCAAATACCGAAATGCAGCCCTAGTTTTGTAGATTGAAATATAATCAAATCAAAGAAAGAAAACGGTGGATTTTAAGTCATGTCTGTAGCCAGATACAGTTAGAACCTAGTGGGAGTGCCTAATCTTTGAAATGGACTATTTACGGCACAATATTTGGGTGGCCTCAAAATCTTCTCGTTGCAACACCTTTAATTTTCACAACCTTGCTTTTCAGTGAACTCTATTTAACCTCAAATAACCATTAATAAATAAAAGCATTTAACTCCCTACATTGTAGCATTCAACCTTCAAAGAAGCATAGCTACTCTTTTCTTTCACAGAGGTAAAATATTATTACAGATAGCTTTGATATTTTCCTTGTTTGTAAACACCACCATTTTAACATAATTAGGATTTTATTTAAAAAAATTTACCAAAATGTTCAATTTGGTTAATGTGGAGCACGTACAATGTCACAATCTTTGCATGAAACAACTAATACACTATATCAGCAATAATCGTTGAAAAATATTCATGGCCTTCTCTTTTCACTGAGATAGAAAGATTTATAATGAATCAAAAAACAAATCAATGAAGATAGCAAAAATGTGTAAATTATGTTTGCTATCCATAGAACCATATGGTGGAGGCTAGTATTAATATTTGGGGATTTCCCTGAATGATTTCATTGCATGATTTAATAAAGGCTTTTTGGGACGGAGACAGACCTATTTTTCGATGATATTAACAGTAATAACCTAAACACTTAAATTCACAATCTGTGGTTTTGCAATGTGAACCAGAGTCATATTTGTTATGTTATGATGTTTTGTTATGTTATGCTTGGCCTATAGCACATGGCAAGCATAAGAACAAATTTCATTTCACAAACAACACATATTGGGCCCACTGTAACATTGTAAGTTGCGCTGATAGCATTAAATTATTGCTATTCACCTTTTGGTCAATTTTCCTGGTCAAAATGCCCAATGACTATGCCTTGAACAATCATGGTATGTTACTAACCTAGCTCTCCTTAAAATCAGTTAACTTGTTAATTTTTTTAGCTCATACCCTCATAGGGTTTTGACACCTGCACCAACTATCTACCCTTGTTGTCTCGTTGAATCTAACCTAGACAGCAGTGGTAGGTTTTATCACGTACATGACCGTACCCTCCGATTTGTGAGCCTCTCATGTACACCAAGGCCAATTTTAATTTGCACAGTATATGATGGGCCGCATAGGATTAATGGCGTAGGGGGGGGGGGATCTTGATTTGATTGGTTTACTCAAGGTTATCACATGCTATATCAGTATTAGCCAATCAGAGACACTGTAAGAATATTGGTATTGTTTAGACTTGGGGAGTTAAGCCACATTATTATTCACTGTGGATAGGCAGCAACCCATACATCTTATTTGAGTGAGGAGGATCACACATCCTTTTCCTACACCTTCCCCTTGTCTGTGTCAATTTTTTTTAAACAAAGGCTGATAATTTTTTAATCAAAAATCGCAGCCTTTTGTAAGGTTGCCTGAATATGATATCGTGTGCATTGGTATAGACCCCTGGGCACTCCCTGCACTATTGGTATCTAAGCGCTCTTTTGATTGGTCAATTGGAAGAAATATCCTAGTATGATCAAATCATGGATACTGTAAGAATGGGGTAATGTTTTAAACAGATAAAGCACGTCACTATTTTTGAATGATTACTCATAGGGCTATCTCATTTTGTGTCCTGTAATAAGCCCAAATCAGGCAGCTTGTTACTCAGGAGGTTCCGATCGCGAGTCCCCTCGCCCGTCCCTGCGCCCCCCAATTTTACCAAAGTGGTTGGTGGAAGAAGCTACAATTTTTTTTTCTCATTAGCCTGTTGAAATTCTTAGCGCTAAAAAAGAATGTTTGTGCAGATTGTGATTGAGCAAAACGTGCCCTATTTTGGGTCGACCTCTATTAGTCTAACTGAGTTCTATGGGACTAAAAAATCTTGTTTTTAGCTCTTAATCAAGTTTATGAACTATTGGCGTGAAACTGTGGGGGGGGGGTCAGAATAAAAAATTTATATATGAATTGGGCCATCTTCCTTTAATGGTAGACATAAACCTTACACATAACTACTTCTCCTGGGTTTTTTGAATCTGCCTTTACCCCCTGGACACTCCATGGCCCATTTATGTCTATCTAAATTTATTTGGTGTAACAGACGTAAAGCCAGCCCGGTGGTTCCGAGGGGGCATTCCCGGTAGGTGCAATAAATGTCCCCGATCACAAAATCCCAAAATTTCCCGGTTGCATGGCAAAAAAAAAAAATCCGAAAAAGGGCCGATTTCAACATGAATATTTGGTGTTTTTATTTTTATTTTATTTTTAATTTTATTATATTAGTTTTTTAAATTGATTAAAATTCATTTCAACTCTTTCCACACTCACCCCCCACCGCCCCACGCCTGGAACTCATGCCATTGGAAATGTAGATTATGAAGGTAGTTAGCATTATCAAAGCAAATTTTTTGCATAATGAGGAACAACACTAAATGAATAGTGCCATAAAATTGTAGCATCAATTTTCTAACCGGTGGTGTCGTAAGCTACCGATCTCATTCTCAATTGCTCAAACAACTGAAATATATTTGCATCTGAGCTTAGATGTTCCACCCAAACGCCAACTCAAAACAGATCGCTTCCTCGCCCAAAATATTCAATATTGACAATGCCTTTCACTCCTAGCAAATAATTTAATCTACCCATACACAGTTTTTACTGACACGGCTGCAATTCTCTATAAAAATTAGACAAAGTGCTTACTCCGACACCCTTGGAATAAATATCTTAAAGGCCTACTCAGAGATTTTCCCCAATGATGGCGGCACATCAATATTCCAAAACAAATCATGTTTTTTGCATATACCTCATGTTTTTCCATATACTATCAACTTGTGAAATAACTAAGCCTCAAATTGGAAGTCCTTCATATAGAAAATCCCAACTTTGTTCTAAATTCTGGATCTGGAAATTTGTTATACACGGTCGTATGGCATGTTCTACTGAGCAATAGGTTTACTGCATGAAAACGAAAAATCTGTTTATCTCTAACTTTGGAATTAAGCATTTAGGGTGACGATGACTTTTTAATTACTACATAAAAAAAGATATATTTGAATCTCTGAGTCAGCCTTAAGCATGCATCATTCTCCTTAAAACGAAAAAGTATCTTGATTTTTTCCTCTGAAAGTTTCTGTATTTCATCTGGTTTTTGTCTTGGAAGACATTTAAATTGCCACCAAGGAAATAAGACTTTAATTCACACATTTATTAATTCAGTGTGGAAGAGGGGAAATCACCGGATTTGGCATTGTATCTGCTATCTAAAAGCGGCCTTGGCTCTGGCCTTTCGTAAAAAATTGGCCTTTTTGGTATGGGTGCTGAATAATTCTCGGTAGACTTAAAGCTCTTGAGTGCTTCAGACTGGTTCGGCGTACATTAGACTTCTGAGCTGTAAGATATTAAATGGCAACAGTGAAAATGTGTGAATGGTTAATGACACTGGAACATTCCAAAAAGTGTGCTTTCTGTATCACAAAAAATAGGATATTCCTTACATATCCACATGGAAGAATTTGGTGAAAATCTTCTACAGGGAGTGTGGATTGCATATACAATAGACCATGGGGTCATAACACTTGAAGACCCAAACCCTGTGGAATGACTTGATAGGGCTTCCCAATGTGGGGGTAAGCGGTTATAAATGGAATGTCACAGAAGAAAACTTCACTTGAAATGCAATCCACTCTGTGGAAGACCAGGCAAGTGTTCCACAGGGAGAGAATTGTAAAATGGAACAGCTAACTAGGTACATCTTTAATAGGGGAGAGTAAGGAAGAATATTAAATAAAAATGCTCACTGGGAAATTGGAAATAACACGCCTTCAGTGAAAAGGAAACGAGGAAGTTACTAGCCCTGGGTATAAGCCTACCCCCTTAAATGGGAAGATTTACACAAAAAGAAGGGGGGGCTTATACCTGGGGAGGCCGAACTTGGTAGAAAAATATTGGTTCAAAAAAATCAACAAATAATTGTTTTTTTTTAAGAGTGGTTGTTTGGTCAAGATATCAAAGGCAACCACTGCACTGCTAAATGGAAATTATAAAAAAAAATAGTTTGTCTCCCATCCTCTTGCACTCAAAATGGAACACAAACAGCTAAAGACCCTGAAGATAGTTACATAATGTAGAAACAGTGCAAAAGTTAGCACATGGGGCCGTATACCAGGGTGTTGCTAGTTCCTGCATTTTTTGAAAATGGGGGGTGGGCTTAAAGCGGAAGTGGGCTTATATCTGAGAGTGGTTATGGTATATATTCAGAGGTGATGCCCCCAGTAATACAAGTAAAGCAGCTAATTTAGCACTGCAGCTTTCTTAAAATGGAATCATGCATGAACAATTGGTTATGCCAGAAAAAAATGCCCCCCCCCTCTATAGAGGGCGCCAGAATTCCAGACTTTTTGTCACTTTTGGAAGCTGGAATTCCAGAATTTAATGTCTAATATGGCGTGGGAATTTCAGCCATTTAGGATAGAAGGGTGACGGAAATTCCAGGTTTTTACGATTTCAATTCAATATTTTCAACACCCTCTATACCCCTAACCATAATCCTTGGAATTCATGTTTTTTTACATTGTAGTCTAGGAATCCTGAATTTACGGAAAGGTAAAGGTCTAGAATTCCTGGAATTACGGAAGGTAGAGTCTGGAATTACAGAAATTCATGCATATAGCCGGAATCCAGATTTTTGTGAACAAACTTGTTTGCCCTCTATGGGGGGGGGGGATTTTGTTCTGGACTAGCCCATTGCTACCTCAATCATGTGGCTGAGTTGGTACAACATGGAATTACCTTTTTGAAAAGGTCAAGGGCAAATCCGTCAGAAATATTTATTGCCCTCCAAGCAGAATAATTTTGGTTAAGGAATTATATGTGCAAGATTACATTCCAAATCTTTGCACAGACGTCACGTCTGGCAGGAAGCGGACGTCTTTGAGAATTACATACATAGATATTTTTAACCAGGTGATGGGTTACATAGTGTAGTGACATGATGAAAAACATTCCAGCAAGATTGTTAAAACCTGCATTGCAGTATAGCCCAAAAACCAAAAGGGCAAAAGCACTTTAAAAAAATAGAATTTTCAGAAAAAAGGTCTTCAAATCACACCAAAGAGTAAGTCAAAAACAGTTGCAAGCCATATTTTACATTAAATTATAGTTTATTAAAACAAAAATATTGAATTGGGGCTTTGAGGCTTTTTGGTCTTTTAAGAAATAAAATTTCAAATAAAAACAAAATCCGTTAAAAGATCTCCAAAATCCAAAATTTGAGGGGCCTACGGGAAACTATGTAATAAGAATTAGTTGTAAAGTTCACAAAAATCCCACGACAGGATGTTTCCACCTTTGAAAATGAAAAATGGCATTGGGGTTTGGTTTCCAAAAAAACTAAATTTCAATCAAAAGTTGCAGTGCGCTTGTGCTTTGCTTACGCGGGCGCTGAAAGGCAGGTGACAATGTCAATACTTCGTACTTCAAGCTGGACAGAGTGTAAGATGAGAGAAGACCACCTTACCTTCAAGAATTTTTCATTTCATGGTCAGGTATAGAGCTTCTTTAGGCCCACTGGTTTGACGTAGTTAATTGCTGGCTTGAAACACGGACATCACCTGACAGAACAGAGAAAAAGAAAGCAAATGCCTTGTGATTACTACCCTTGTGATGTTTCACACTCTTAGGTGAGTTTTCCACCTCCTGGGTCTACCGGCCGTGGAGGTATACACGAATCCGACGGGGAATCTCGAAAGGACACCCTCTACAGTACACACACGCCGCATTATACTTTTTTCGCTAGTTTTAACAATTTTCACCGTTTTTTTTCAGGGGATTTATGGAAGGATGATGTCAGGGGTGGGCCTACTAACTGGAATTCAGGCTAAAGTGTCTTTATGTTGTTGTAAAAATTGAAGGTTTTCTCGCCCACTTGCGTTGAGCTGAGAAAATGAACGCATATAATGTAATTTTGCCAAAAACATTAAAAAAAAAAAAAAAAAAAAAAAATCAATTTTTTCGTAAAAATTCAAACCTCCAGAAAAATAAAAGAGTAAACAAACGAATGTTGATAGATTCTGTGTACGTGGAAAAATTGAATAGTTCCCAAAGACGATTGGATTTGCGAAAAGTGACATCTTTCGATGCGGGTTGTTGATGTTTTAGAAAGACGCTCCGATGCCCATGTGATCGAATTCGGAGATCTGAACAAATTAGTTCGTTTTTGTACATGGAATATGCTTTGCCTATAGACTATCAGTACATTCCGGAAAATGACCGGCGAGGTACAATGTGGTATTAGACTGCTGAAAGGGATACGGGTGATTTTTTGGTTTTTACGAAATTGTAGGATGTACGTGTACGTTGACATGTGGAAATAAGTGAAACATGTTTTAAAATGGACATTTGTTGAAAACAACAATCGTATTAAAAGCAAAATTATATGGAAAAACATTATTCCTAAAAAAAAAAAGAAGTTGCAGAAGATTCGGTGGTTTTCCATTTGGGAACTGATGCATCTGGTACGGCTGCAGACAATCACTTCTTCATGTGAATTTCACACGCAGTTGTTTCCATTTTGTGAACTTTTTACGCTATTTGTGCAGCCAGAAATTACAATTTTTTCCTGAGATGACCATTGATGATATTACAAATGTGTGATAACAGTGAACTAGTGTTGATTTTTGCCGTAAGAACTTATCAAAATTATCGCTTCTTGGTGGTCACCACGTACAACCGTAAACGCGGTTTCGGGTGGGTTATAACGAGAAATGCAAAAGATGCCCCCCAAGTCATGGAAGGGATGTGTGAGGGTCGCCAACGACCCACAGCGTGGGGGCGATCATAGTCGCCGTCGGAGTCGTGTATACATAGGGAGATATGATATTATTTAGCCATCAGGACATGCTAAGAAGAGCATAAAGGTTTGTACAGATATATAGAAGGTCATTTTGATGGTTACCTTAGCAGTATTAATGTGATATCATGTATAAGCAATTAAGAGACAAGTGTAAGAAAGAGGGTTAAGCAAAAACATGATAAGAAAAGGTGGTAGAGCTGAAGCAAACATAATTTTCATTGTTATCTTCTTCGCGTATGAGCACAGCAGCTAAATGTGTGCAATTTTGGTGGAGACAGCTCACTGTCCACTGGCTGGGGCCTGAGAGGCCTACATCCACCCCCCGGCAGGACAAAAGGCAGGGCACCCACCAAGAATGTTTAACACACGTAGTCCGTGACGGAGAGCCACACCGGCAGGCCGGAGAGGCCTCAACCCCCCACGGTTGCATTAAAAAAAAATGCTGCTGAAAGGACAGACCCCATGTGCATCTTGTCCAAACGACCATTCCCCAAATGGAAGCCCGCCACCAGGGCCGGCAGCCCCACACAGGTGGTGTGAGAGTGAACTGGTCCGGTCCCGGGGAAGAACCTCGCAAGCCACGGTTGGAAACCCTGAACTAAAACCATTTTGAGTATCTCAAAAATTGAGAAAAATTGGGGGCGCTTACTTGTAAATGCAGTAGTACTGTACTGACCCTGTATAGTCCCACCTGTTTTTAACCTGAAATCAGCTTGGATTTTAGGGGTGGGAGTTATAATGGGATTTCCACCTAACATGACACACCCAAACATCAACATTTCATCAGCCTTTCAGCAGCTAAACTTATTCACAGATATTTTCATGTGTCTGAATGAGGAGTGTGATCAAACAAATGCCTGATAAATTGAACTGAAGCATGAACCTTAATGAATTTTGCAAAGAAAATCACTAGAAAATACTACTACAACAGTCATATTTTAAAAATTGCATGTAATCTATTGATTTTCAGCAAAACACCTTATGGTTGGACTATCATAGGATTTTTCTTCTATCCTTCACAATTCCTTTTCAAACCTATGGGGTTGGGATTACTAACGGAGCAAGGGACTATCACTAGCTATCCCTCCTCCGGTCAGTACGGTATTAACTGAGTAGCTTAGATGTAACTGTAATTTTCATTATAGAAACATGTCGGCCATGTATGCCAAATACACCACACTAATCAAGCCAAACATGTACTTGCTCTTTATCATCAACTAGTGTGGGTAAGTGTCCTTGAACTTATGAACGTCTTGAGATAACCAATAGCCATATAATACATCTTCTTAATAGCATATCCTCCAATTGTGAGTCAACAAGTGGGTTGGTTCATGGAAAGTGATACGACACTTCCAATTTAATTTTCCATCAGAGGGATGTTTGGATCAATCCCCTAATGCAATGCAATACAATGAGCCCATACTTGTACTTTACTAACACAAATGCCGTACTAACAGATAACAAAGTGTTAAAAAAAGGTTAAAGGACCACCAAACACTTCATGATCATGATAAAATCCCTAAGTCCTTGCTCACCTTTTTTGCTAGAAATGTAGTTCAAAAGTCGGGGTTTTCTGTGTTAAGGTCTCAAATGACCTATTGAAGTTACATTTTCCTAAAACTGGTGCATTGTGGGATTGACTTCAATACCACACACCCCTCCTTTTTTGTCATTTAACTTTAGTCTTCAATTCAGTGTCTTTCTTCACTGGCAAGCCTATAATTCAAACCAAACTCGCAGAGCATTGTTTAAATCCCTAATTATGCGTCGCGTTAGTAGACTCATAAGCACGAAAGGCGGTAATAATAATTATACTCAACATCAAAACGAGGTCACTTTCCCCGGTAGGCATGCATTTATGTGGGTTGCGAACTGTGCCCTACACCTTATACAATGTGCCACAAGTGTGTACGTGCCGTGGATTTCCCTGCCGACTGAGCCATTCTCGTATTGCCCAATAAATATACACTTAGTTTCGTTCAAAATACCCCAAAGCACAATAACATAAATGTGTGAATGAAACAAACTCAAAATTTATCACTTCAGTTGAAATTCAATTGGTAATAATATTGCAACTGCTGCCTTCATGCTCCTCAAAGTGCCTTTGGCATATCGGTTGTAGAAAATAGTAACACTAAATCTTGTCAATTTAGTCATGAACACACTATAAATGCCGGCAGATTGCTACACAGGTACCAACACCTGGTGATTAGAGGGTCTATTTTGACAAAATGCAAAACTATATTTAAAGCATCCTCTCAGAAATTGGCTGGTACTGAAGTTTAGTATGACGTCACTAATCACACCAAAAATAGCCACGTGGCTGAGAGCCGCGCCAGCAGGGGCACTATTCATTTAGTCGAATAGGAGCACATTTGAAGGGGTGGTTTTAAAGTTGCTTACAGGGTGTACAGTATATGTTATGCAGTTAAACACGGGCTAGCTAGTAAGTAAAAAGGGCGGAAGTAAATGTTCTGTAGACACTCCACAGTTAAGCAAAGCTTCTACTGTTTCCACTCTTAGGTTTGATTGGAATGCTTTACATGGTTACATGTCAAAAATTCTTTGAATTATCATCTTTAGACTTGTCTGTACAAGATATTCTTCTGAAATGGGATTTGTGAAAGTTCAGTGTACAGATTTCAAAATAAGCAAGCACACATTCTTCATTTAACTGTCTTTTGTCTTGTAGTTTTTATTAAAAACAAATGCACTTAAAAAATAGTTCTTTGGAGAGCACAATGTCCAAGGTCGATACCCAGGTGCACACATGCACCGGTGCATGTAACTTTTGTATCCTTCATGCATGTGGATTGTAAATTTAAAACTTTGTGACATTATGCATTTCAGCTTATTCTAGGGAAGTGACTATTCGCCAGAAAAGTCCGGCGAATACTGTTGTGAAATCTATGTACCGGACAAACTTATGCGGGGGCTATTTATATAGTTATCTATCATAATCCAATAGTATTGATCGGTTTATCCGTAAAGCTTATGTAGGAATAAAAAATCCAATTGACCACCCACATCCTCCCTCGCAAGTGTAGTGGATAAAGAGCACGATTATAATCAGGTATCACAGGTTCGAAGCCAACCATGGCCTTTTTCAAATTAAATGTATTTCAATATTATTTTAGAGTAAGAGAAATATTAACCAAGTCCAGTTTGTCTGGTAAATAGATTTCACAACGGTAATTCGCCGGACTAGTCTCGCGAATAGCGTTGCCGTATAGAAAGTCATGAATGCTGAAATGATAAATTTGAGCAACTGTCAATCGTTGAACGTACGAGTCTGATATGAATAAGGTTGCAGTCGACCAATCATGTTACATTAGCCTGCTGCATGTAAAACTTTTTACATTGTGAATGTAAAATTAGAGTTACATGCACAGGTGCATGTAATTCTAAAATTGTAATCGAAGCCTGCACAATTTGTTTATGCAAACATGTACATGTATGTACACACTCATCAATCAACCTGTTCTGCCATGTCATGCAGTTCATTTAAGGTTTTTTTTTTTGAGAAATTTGAATAGCCACCTTTCATTACATAAAATTGATGTAAAACAAGATATTTCGTGGGTAACAATCCAACTTACCAAAAATGTGAGGGACATGGTCACAAGCTTTCCATAAGAGAATGGACCAGAGCCAGAAATCTAGAAAAAAGCGGCTCCTGGTCCCAATTTTTTAGGGAACCGGGAGCCGTTTTGTTAGGAAAGGGAGTTATTTTAACAAATTATTAATTAATGCAATACAATCGGGAAAGTCTCAAAAATAAAGCCCGAAATCGAAGCTAATTGCGTGGCATAGTAACAGTTCCAGCACCAAGAGAACAGATTTCAATGCTTAAAATATTAATATAAATCCTGCTAAAAACGAAGAAATTACATTACATGAGATGTGTTACGAAAGTTCCAAAGATGTGCAAAATTTCGAAGCTGGGTGGAAATGAACCCGACCAAGCTTACAAATTACTTCGGTTGAAAAGGCATTTCTAGATATGGAGTCACACCACAGTATTTAATTTAAAATTTGTTTGGGAGATTAGAATAACTCTGAACATGTATTATTTTTTTCTTTTTCTATTCACATTTTTTTGATTTTGTGAGGCCCTATGGGTCCCTTATAGTGTGCGTATAGCAATATGGCGCAATCAGTGTTTAATTTGGTTAATTTACTGTAGATGTCATAAGAATCCATGTGCTATCGCCGTGTATCGGGCAAAGGTTTTTTAAGGTCGCATTTTAATCACTGGCGGTAATGTGCACTGAAATAACAATTGTGTGGTGTAAGTGTATTTCAAAACCAATTCGGATGCCTTTTAAAACAAAAGTCTTCAATAACTTTTAATCAGGGGAAGGAGTACACCAAGGGACCGGGCGCAATTTTGCTTTCAAAAATCCGGCGCCCGGGTACCGATTTTTCTTGTCTTACCGAGCGCCAAAACATGGGAACCACTGGGTAAAATAGCCCGGCGCCGGCAAGGAAAAGGCTTGAATGGTCATAACTTGCAATAAGGTATCAATTCAATAATGCATCATCGGTCTAAAATGGATATCAAATTTGATTTTTCAGTCTTGAAAAGTATCAAAACTAAATTAATCCCCCCCAAACACGGGTAAAATCACCCGGTTCGGGTCTCTGAACAGGTTCGGTCTTGGATGAGGTATCCTGTATCCATTTGAACAAATCTGGTCTGACTAGAGTGCTCATGGTCAAATGACCTCTCTACTAAAATAACCAAGTACGAAAGTTGAATTTTCAGCAAATCTTCAGTATTTTAAGACAAATGACTGTAAAATAGAGATAGCCTGAAAATCTGTAACATTTTTCCAATATTTCTACAAGAGCAAAACATTAACTCTTAAAAGTGACAGGAGGAGATTTTTTTGATACAAATTTCTCCCAAATTGCACTGGATTGATTGTAGACCATGTACTGAGGACATTTCAAAAGGTTTATCGGACAAACAAGTACAAAAGAAAACCGCAAACCTTGTTTGAAACTTGCCTACTATCTAAATCATCCCTATAGAAAACCATGCTTTGATTTTCTGTCGTGCATGACAGAAAATACTAAATCATTATCTTATTACTAAAGACAGCATTTCAACTATGCAAAAAAGTTGGGGGCGCTTCTTTCTGGAAATGTCCTCATGTCTCTTTAAATTAGCTGAAACTCTTGAAAATTCAGGTCCGAGTTTCATATTGCTTGATGGGGGCAAGGACCAGTAGTTATTAACCTATTAATGTACCAAATCTTGAAACAAATTTCAAAGGAGAACAATCATCATCAACAACATTAAATGGCACATTTACATGGAAGTAGTCTCTTTTGCACCAATTAAATCACCTTGACATTCTTTAATACATTAAACACACACCCCCATTATTTATCCCGCACGAATATAATACCCTAAAGTGTTTGCGTTTTCAATTTCACTTTTTCTATTGACCAGCGCTCAGACACTGCAGGAATGCTAAGCAGCCGCATGGGAGAAAACATCGTCGGTACAATTGCACTGTTCAGGAAATTTGCTGTTTGCCAAGCACGCAATACCAACTTCATTTAATTTCCCAACCAATTTTTCATACTCACGGCTGAGTCGCAGAGGAGAGAGAGAGAGAGAAAACGAGGAAGAAAATAATAGCATGTAACATTTACATGTGGTTTTGGTACAGGTAAAGCTGAAGGACTATTAGAGAATTGAGCCTGGTCATTCACCGTAGGTCCTTGACCGATCAGTAATAAATGTTATCGTACCTATTGCTTGCGAGAATATTTAGTCTACAAAGATCGTAATACTGGTCTGTTTTCCCATTTTAAACATGATGACAATGCTTTGTGTGGTTCTTGGTCAGTAGCATAACAGGCGCAGGGGAAGGGGAGGGGGAGTAGGGTCCCAGAGGGGTCCCCCGAGACCTATGACCTTGGAAAAAAGATAGACAATCCTGCAAAATCAGCCCTTTTGCCTTCTGCTCACTAGGAAAGTTTCACCTCCACAAGGAAAAAACTGCCTCATAACCACCTCCAACTGGGAAAAATCTGCCTCCAAAACACTGGGTAATTTTCCCCCTCTGACAAGGGATCCCTGTTATGCCCCTGTTTTTGTGCAACTGATAGCAAATCATGAAAATAGTATCCATTTTCTTTCAATATAGAGGAAAAGGAAAATGAATACAATCATTACTGTATTTTTTTGTAATCCATGCATTACATTAAAGCCAGTTGTGAAGTACATGCAAACTTGCAAAGTAGATCCGAGGGGTCTTCATCACAACGGTGTGAAGAGCTGTCTGTGTGGTAATTAAATGTCTATGGAATTCTATTTGTTCCCCCCCAAGAATGACCACCAATTAATAATCACTCTGTTGCATCCGCTTGAAATAACTCATTCTTAATCTTTTCATTTCTAAAAAATACATGATTTCTCCAAAGACACAAGTTCTAATTATTTTTAACAAGGCGGTTCTGACCAACAAGTCTCGCCTGCTTTCGAGCATAACTGTAAGAAAAAAAGCAGCACACCAGCGTACACTGTGGCGAGTCCAGGGTGGTCCCCAAAGTGTGCATTGAGATAAACTCAATTTCTCAATAGTTAATTCCCACTCTTCTTGGACCAACACCACCCTAGGGGTTCCAACATTTTCCATTGTGAAGATATTAATCTGAAAGTGAAATTCACACCCCCTCCCAACAGAAGTGAGAGATGTTTAGGAGTAGTTACCCCTGGGTTTTGCACTTTTAATATTCTTTATTTCCCGCTCTGTTCATTTGACACCACCCCAGGGGTCCACAACCTTTTCCATTGGGAGATATAATCATGAGAAGTATTCAACAAGAGCATAACTAAGATGGTTTCGAGTAGCACTCCAGGTTTGCCTTTGATAGTATTCTATACTTCACCTTCATTGACCCCACCTCTGGGGTGTCACACATTTTTCCGTTGTGGGGAGATATTAATCTTGAAAGGCCCCCCATGAGCACAAGTAAGAGGAAGTTTAGGAGTAGCACCCGGGTTTGCATTTTGATAGTATTATATACCTCTCACTTTCATTTTTTGACACCCACCCTAGGGGTCACAACCATTTTCCATGTGGGATATTATCTTGAAAAGTTCCCCCACTACATGAGCACAAGTAAGAGACTTTAGGAGTAGCACCCCCGGGTTTGCATTTGTAGTATTCTATACCTCTCACTCTATTTCATTGACACCACCCTAGGGGTCACACATTTTCCTTGTGGAGATATTAATCTTGAAAAAAAAAAGTTCCACATGAGCACATGTAAGAGGGAGTTTAGGAGTGGCACCCCGGTGTTTGCATTTATAGTATCTATACTTCTCACTCTTGCATTTGGATACCACCAAGAGGTCACAACATTCTTCCGTTTGGGAGAGATTAATATGAAATGTCCCCAACATACAGGAGTAGCACCCCCGGGTTGGATTTAGAGTTTTTTTATTTCCGCTCTTTCACTTGACACCACCCCAGGGGTCACACATTTTCCATTGTAGAGATATAATCATGAAAGTCATGCAAACATCCCGTAAAATTCATAAATTTAGTTAAAAATATGAAATTTCTTATTTTGTTATAAAAACATGTTTCAATACTGTTTGAAAAGTGTCCAATTTTAAAGTTGATCCCCTACGGGTCCAGAAGCGGGGAAATTGCACAATTTTGCGTATTTCACATTTTCCAAGAAGTAAACAGGCTGGAACCCAAAAGACTGACCAAACTAGAAAAAAACATTCAATGTAAAACATGGGCACTTGATCTAGCTATATTGATGTTAATACCTGTGTTGTGGTGTACTTCTCCCCCCCCTTTTGATAAGTCTTATTTGACACCTGTTTGTACACCAACAAATCACACCACAGCCTATAACTGCCAAATAAACACATCTGACCTAATTTATTGTAAGGTAAACCCAACTCCGTAACCCAAGTCTTTTTGAAGGTGGTGTTTTGACACAGTGACCTTGACAAAACCAGAGACAATTGTTGGTTGAATGGACCAATGCATTTAGGCATTAGTTGCAATTTGAAAATAATAAGAAGCCCCTTTAAGTGGCCACATGCATTTGACTACAATTATGATTCACACAAAGATGGACCATATATAGTCTCATTAGCCAAAGGAATTTGCATAATCCAATGTACCATTTAAGCGATACAACAATTCGCATATTTAATTAGATCAATCATCAATAAACAATGCCCCTTTAATGATCACTTGCCTTTGACCGCAATGTGATCATACAAAAGATGTAGGCATAGAAAAGTCTCATGAAGGAAGGAATGTTTGCATATCAAGTACCAGTTCAGTGATACAGCGATTATGCATATTTAAGTAGATCAATTGTATCAAAAAATGCCCCTTTAGATCGGCCCACATGCCTTTGACCCATTATGATTCAACCAAAGATGCATGGCATAGTATTCTTTCATGCAGCGAAGGAATTTTGCCTATCCGATGTACGGGTGTCAGAGAGGACAGTAATTTATGCATAGGTAATTAGCTTCTCATTTGCCTACCTAAGCCGCATGTTATCACACAAGTTCAAAAGTGCAAAAAAAAGATGCGACAGATAGGCTTTCCTACAGTGAAGGAATTTTCAGTTAATCCACTGTACCGTTCAAATTATAGCAATTACGGCTTTGATTTTTTTGCATATTAATTAGCTCATTGCATACTTCATTTGCGTCTCCGAAATACGCAACATCTAATCAGTTCGAGATAAATCTCCAGCCGCTCCCTTCCACCAAGTTACATCATCATACGCATTTACGGAACTCAGAAAACTTGTACACAAGCATTTCGGGAAAATTTTCGTTAATTATGCAAATTAGATAATTAATTAGAATTTTTTAAGCCCAAAAATCTAATCAGATTGAGAACTATAGACCCGCTTCTTGCCACAGTTACATCATCGTAGCCCTTACTGGAACTCCAGAGAAATCGTACAAAAGCCCGTGAACCCGGAGTCAGGCAGACAGACAGAATGACGACAGACAGACAGAAGATAGACAGGACAGACGGAAAGGCACAGCAGACAGGACAGACAGGAAAGTGATTAATAAAAGTCTATGACGAAAACGGTTCAGGCGAGACAAAAAGGACACAATGGCATAGAAAGATAGTCAGATCATAATGAATTCACTTCCACAACTTTTGATGTTTACATTCTGTAAAACAGTAAGAACAGCACAAGTTACAGGCAATTTCGCCAGGAACGTTCATGGTTGTTGACATCCTTGACAATGGTACTAGCATGTTTTTAATAAAAAAAAGCACTCAGACATTGTACTTAAGGCTTGCAGTAAGATATTGATCTGACAAGTAATGTGGATAGCCAGGATTAGCCACAGCAACAAAAGCAATGGCCTGTGACTGCAGGTTTTTTTTTTTCACAAAGTAGTAGTTAGATGGGGTATAGGCAATGGCCAGATCAAAAGTTTGTCCTCACTAACAGGGGTAACCAGATTCACCTCACATCTCACAGCAATACCACTGCCAAATGAGGATTTAGTGGAGCAAAATAATTGAACAGATGCCCTTTCCTGACGCTAATCCACAGTTTTCGGTGGTGGTCCTAGCTTTGGACACCATGCCCACATGCAAGGAAGATGATAAGGCCGGGATGGCTGCCTTAGCTTCTCCGAGTTGACATCTTATAGGTAGTTGCCCACCGTCGTGCTATACAGGGGTAATACAAGACATCCTCCTCATTTTGTGTATTTCTGCCTTCAGCCCTTATGAAATCCGTAGGGTTAAAAACCCGGCCCTGGGACAAGTAGTTCCCGGATAACGGAAGCAAGGCCTCAAAGGAAACTTGACAAGGAGGAAGCATTTTTCTTTAAAATTACAATCTTTTTTCAAAATGGAGTTAAGTATGGAAAAAAGCCACCAAAAACTGGACAAAAATAAGGAAATCACCACCTCGCATAAGCAATCAATTAGCCACAACAGAGTGTGTGAGAGGAAGGATGAGATGATACAGGAAGCGAAGAAGAAAGAAGCAGGGGAGGAGGAAGAGGAGGAACAGCGAAGAAAGAAAAAGGAGGTTGAAAAAATCATGCAAAAATTGACAGGAAGTACAAACTAACAAGTGTTGCCCTGGTGTGCGCTGTTATTGTGTACTTAAGGCCATGAAACAGGGTTCAGTGCTTGCTCTGACCATAATTTCTGGTTGCATGCCATTACAATAGTGTATGCAAATGGGCAAAAATCAGGATCAATTAACCCGTTACTTGCCATTTACACATTATTGCACCAAATACCCACATTTTTCGCACTCCAGCAAAACTAGTCAAAACACATCTATCCACTCTAGTTTACCTCAAAGACGAAAGACAAGGTGGTATAAAAATGCCCTCAAAATTGTTTAGCTGTAAATAATTTCAAATTGTGGATCCCCTATTTTAATTAGCCCAATTGCACAGCTACAATTTAGTGGAATTTTTCTTCTTTAATTGTCAAGGTTTTTAGAAGCAATATCTTTCATTTATTGAATTAATTAAATAACAGATCA
Source organism: Ophioderma brevispina (assembly GCA_023653785.1). Taxonomy (NCBI): domain Eukaryota; kingdom Metazoa; phylum Echinodermata; class Ophiuroidea; order Amphilepidida; family Ophiodermatidae; genus Ophioderma; species Ophioderma brevispina. The sequence goes on from JAMKCH010085150.1 coordinate 33,276, forward strand.
ACTGTAATAAACAAATTGACACAGATTTTAACTGCCATGCATTTTGTTGTAATTGGTGATTTTTTCCCATTTGCCAAGAGTTCAAAATTCAAGATACTGTAAAAGTCAATTTTTTTTCCAAATTTTTTTTGCATCAAAAAGCTAGCATAAATTTTCAAATACAGAATATTTAATGTGTACCTATTTTAAGACAAATTCATTCATTAATTTAAAGCAAAAAGAGTGAGCTTTCTGCAGAGCTGCCAACTTTGAAATATATTTTTATGTACTAGCAAAGCCCCAAATGTTTTTTTGCACCCAAAATAAGTAATTTTGTAAATTGAAACCTTCGCCACAAAATAAAAGACTGGCACTAATAGCCGTGTCCCCAGAACCCCAGATTTACTGAAGTGGTAACATTTTGGTGTCAGAAGAAAGCGTCTATTTTTCTCATGTACCCTACCCTGTGAAATCTAAGCGATACATGTAAATGATGTTTAGTTTTGATGTTAGGAGCAAAAATGTGACCCATTTTGATCGACCAATATTAATTTTACAAAGTACTCTACGGGGCTTACAAAATCAAATTTTTAGCTTTTACACCGAAACGGAGTGAAATATTGGCACAAAAATTTGCAGATGGGGTTTTGCAGTCAAGGTCAAACAATCAAGATGAAAATTTCAAATAATATATAGAGGCTCAAAGAAAGTGGTGAGCATTGATTTAAATAAAGACGAAAAATATGTGATGGTCTTGAACCCGGTCCTCTTGCTATCTAGGCATGAGATTTACCACTGGACCACAGAGGACTGTGTTTACATGGATACTGGAGAAACAAGTCTTTATTTTAGAGTTTCAAGTGTCCGTAATTATAAATTTTAGAAGGTTGGGCCTATATGCTGGATTCTAGCAGAATCTACGACGAAGCAAAACTCAAGTGAAGACTTAATAGAAACACTTAAAAGAGAATTCTGATAAGGGCAACTTCAAACACATTTTCCTAACTCACATCACAAATGTTATTTCCCATAAACTCATGACTGCAAAGATTCTGATTTCTAGGAAAATTGGGCGCAATTGAATTTCCTTATATGGTGTGAGTCAGTGTATCATTCATACACTGCATTGATTCTATTCTTAGTCTGTTTGTAGTTACATGGTAAGTGACGTTGTCTGTTGTGAAAGAGTCTCAAGAGAATTAAAAAGGTGTCTTTCATGATCCAAGCAATTCATTTTAGTTTATGGTTCACTAGATATGCATGAGAAAAGGTTTTTCCAATTTCAGTTGATTTTGATGGCGCGTTTTGATGTTATAAGCATATGTTTGTAACACGGTGCCCCATAGGCCAATGTGTTGTAATTTCTGTCCGTTTACATGCAGAAAATACAATACTTGTAATTTTCAAACTATTCCAAGTATTGTTGTTATTATCTTTCCCTGGATAATGCCCTCGCCCAAGGGTTGAAAAAAAACCCAATTGCGCTTGGCCGGTTCGAGGACCTGCGAACCTTCATATTTAACAATGCAACAATGCTCCTCTACCAACTAAGCTAATGTATCAAGGCAGGGTTGGTATAGATCGATAGATATCATTTATAGGTGTTTTGTCTATGTTCGTGAGGTGTCCTTCACTTTCGCTATAGCGTTGTTACATGTAATACGACGCGACGGTTTCAAATCCCGGCCAAGCCAATAGTTTTTTTTTCAACATTTAAATTCGTGTGCTGGCCATCTTCAGGGAAAGATTAAGAAATAATACACTCCTTGTCTACCTGGAGAACTAATTATTTAAAATTTTATTCAAGTACTTACCCAACAGTTCGTACATAGATGGCCGCTGTCTGTTCTAAATCAATGATATCCTCCCTCCTCGTGAGAGAACAAAACAAAAATAAAAAGTTACAATCATACAGGTCATCAAAAACAACATGTTAACATCAGCACATAAAAAAAAAAACAAAGCTGAAAGGCAGGGTGCTTCATGGCCCCCTTTTAATTAACCAAATAATGTAGCTAGTTTTAAAATGTAACCAAAGGTAGAATATTAGATTCAAAAAATTTTAATTCAGTTTCCTGTTCATCTTCTTGGTCCGTCCATGGACCGAAGTCAATAGATGTTTTTGTTGTTTTTGTCAAACACAAAAAAACCCCACAAATTCCGTGTCCATGTTAATAAAGGGGGTCTAATTTATGAATGCCGGGGTGGTGAGGTGGGGGATTCAACGGGAATACAAAGGGTATGCCGCAGTACCAGTGGTCAGAACCCCCCAGATCACATCTCTTTAACAGTCCTTAAAACCTGCTCCAGCTCTAACACTCAGACTTTTAGTCAAATAACTCCAAAAAATTTCTCCCTGCCAAAAAATTGTAATTTTTCCAGCTCCATACTCTAATCAACCCAACTCCAGTTCCCAATCCATAAAATAATGTCAAAAACTTCAGTTTCCATAGACCCAACTTTTGAGTTTGTCACTTCATGCTGCAAACCCCATCTCAATTCAAAGTTGAATGGCCTACTTTCAGTCTCATGTGAATCCAGAAAAAGATAGGTACTTATTATCCCTTACACATGAATAAGTTTAAATACCGAAATAAATCAACAATACACTTAGAAGCATTATATTCTATGATCAGTACACGACAACCTTTACAAATACCTTCAAGTTTATTAACTACTACAGGGTGAGTCAGAAAAAAGTACAACCAAATGAGGGTTTTTTTTTAAAGAATAAAATAACAATTTAAACCAATTGATTCTTGTGTTAGATAAGTCCGTTTAATCAGTTCAACAATAATTTTAAATTTTTTAAAAAATCGATAAGCCATTCAAAGGCCCATTATTTTTGTGAGGGTATCCATTTCCTGACCCAACAAATTGCACACGGCCTGTAACCCAAGAGACTCATACTACTCATTAACTTACGCAGCGTAAATAAATTAACTGGTTTGATTCTTGGCGCCGTTTCAATGCTTACGCAGGAACCTTGTTGAATGATATTAAAAAATACTTAATATTAATGAAATTAACAGGATAGATTTAAAATGAAAAAATTCCTATGCTTTATATCTGTTATCCACCTATCCTTTTGGAAAGTTTACTACTTGGAAATCACGCAAGTTGCAAAGAATGCTGCAAATAATTTGTTGCTTCAAGTCTAAATATTGATTTCATAAAAATTAGTTTGATATCTGGTTTTCATTTAAACAGTCCTTACACCCAACTATGTAAACCAGACCTTTTCATTGGGGGAGGGGGACCAGGCGATGGGAACTCTTGAAATTTTGGGCATCACTAAAACACACATTTTGCAAAGGTGAACACGGTAATCTGTCAATACTATAAATTATTACTTTTCCTGATCTCTATTTGGGGCCAGGACGGGGCAAAAATTTGTGTGCGGATCGCGCCCTTACCCCCCCCCCCCCCACGCCCCACCCACGGACTGGTTACGTCACTGGTGTTCCCTGACTTTATTCCAAATGTTTAATTATGGGGATTATGCTGGCAAATACCAAGCTGAACGTAAATCCATGAGTACTCTTTGGGTTACTCTCGCGTGTAACTTTTCGTTCTTTTCCATTTGGGTACTTCCTTCTGCGCTGTAACTTTTGAACGGATTAATCAATTTTAATGCCGCAATTTTTTTATATGATAGCTAACAAAACCGGGAATGTACTGCAAGAAGACAATATAATGAATCGCACTTGAGGGTTTTCCCATGAAAATCGCTCAATATTTGGTTGTACTTTTTTTTGACTCATCCCCTGTAGTACAACAAAGACAGGGTGGTCCACTGATATGTCCCAACACTATATATCCCAAATTACCCAATGCTAACACCCATAACATACACACAAACTTACTTTATGTAAGATGCATCCAGCCCTGATCCACACTACACATCAAAGCCAACCACCATTTGATATACACCCAATTTTTCCTCCTGGACACATGCTCATACACTACATACAATCATCCTTACTACAACTTCTGTTTTGAAGATTGATATGGTAGGTCTGTCCTGGTTTTATATGAGATTTGCTCATAGTGCAAGTTAAACTCCTAGCAACAATAGGTTAAAATGGTCCTTGCCCTTAGCCACACCAGAATCAATTAAGGCCAAGTAAAAAAAAATACTAGTTTCCCATCTTACTTTTTTCCAAAAATGAGGATGCAGCCCTTTTTAATATTAAACCTTTTCAAAACAATAATAGCCCCCCCCAACGAGAAATCTAGTATCTTTTGGCCACATGTTCATTATTTTCATATTAAAATTGTGCTAAAAATTGCAAACTAGCTGCAAATGAGACAAAAAGGTACTGACAGAACATTAATTGAATTTGCCTTGTTATTGTTTTGCTGTTTTTTTTGCGTGTAAAAAAACAAACTTTTTTGTTTTTTTGATGCAGCAGCAAAAATGTTGTGGGAAGGGACAAGAAACTTGTCTTGTCCTAATCAAGATCTGGTTTGTTCAAAGTGCCATTTGCAAAAATAAACTCCTAGTAACTATAGGCAAAAATGTCCTTGCCCTTAGCATTAGATCAATTAATCAATCAGGTCTGGTTGTTTAAGTAGCTTATTGTGCAAGTTCAAACTCCTTGAACTCCTTAGGAAGAGGTTTCCCTTTCCCTAACCATCAGAAATCACTTAAATTCACGTTATCATACTTCCAATAAAGAACACCCATTGTATACTCCACCCATCATCATCACCTCCAAAGCATTATTTCTATTATCCAATAATAACTCACTCTAGTAACAGGCTTCTCATTCTGATCCAGACTACAAATAAAAACTTGATCTCAACTAAGTTCCATCCAGTCACCAAGGAATTAGTCACACAGTTGTGTATGTTTGTTTTTGAGAAGTAATCCCACTTTGATAAGTAAAAAAATCATTAAAAATTAAGAATGTTTAGCAAAATCAGATCGAGGAAAATGAAAAAACAATTTTGAAAAACTGGCCCCTTCCATACACCAAAATTGATATGATAAAAGGGGGTCAATCAAAAACCAGAAAGCTGAAAATGAGACCTATATTCAGTGTGGTCATTTGTGTCGAGGTGTCCCGAGTTGCCCAGATGGGCTACCAAATCACGGTTTGGCAACAGACCGCTGAAGCTCTGAAGATGTGTATATAAATTTTGGCTGTGCAAGTTAAAATCCTAGGCATGGGTTTTGTGGTATCAGGGACAGTTCAAACTGATCAATACCCAATAAAACTATTATCCCAATCTCTTTGTCTATCCTCCAAGTCACATGTTGCAACACATGCAGGTAGTTAGGCCTAAAAAAAAAATTGTTTGATTGGCGTAACCCGACCGACCCTATTTTTACCGCCGACCCTAAATATTTTTATTTTTTTGTGGTCATGAAAACGCTGAAATGCAAAAACAGGAATTTAATGACGTCATAATTTGGTACTCTAAAGGATTGCAGGACATTCAAAATGACAAATAAAAAGATGCGTTACAGAAAAAGTGAAGATGTGCCATTTGTTTTTGTATGTGTGTCATATAGTTTGTGTTCTGGTATGTGAAACATAAAAAAAAAAAATCCGACCTACCTACCCTAATTTTTTTCTATGTTACGCCAATCAAACAATTTTTTTTTTTAGGCCTTATAATCCACAGAGAGTCAGTGTCAGCAAAGCTGCGATTTGGTAACCCAATCGGGCGACTTCAGAAGGCTTACCGCGATGCCTAATTTTGTACCGCTATTTCCTGGCTAAATTTTCAAAACCGGTTTCTATGAAACTTCCGTTGTTGCTCGCGACTTTTTAGCAATTTGGGTGACTTTCCGACCCCATTTACTGCGATTTGGGCAAATTATTTTTGGCAACCCTGCAGAGAGTCAATAACTGCCTCAATAAATCATTGAATAATGCCGGACACCATAACACCTTTGTAAGTTTGAATCAATGTTTTTATGATGTTTTATGAAAAACAAAAAAGGCACAATAATAAGAATTTCAAGGTGCTCATTCTCTAACTTGATTGAGAGACTATATGACCACCAAGTTTTGTGGGAAACAAAACGTGCATTTTTAATGCTAGTACAATGCCCTAGTCATTACTGTGCTAATATGGATATTAAAGGTGCAACAAGAGATTTCAAGTCATCCACATTTTTTTTTATATGTAGTGATTTCATATAGATTAGACACTCAATAGATTCTGTACCTTTAATTTCACTACAGAAATAACTTAAATGATGAAAACAAAAAGGTGATTTGTTTATGCTTATATTTCAATAGAAAACATAAGCTGAATTTTGTATTTGCTTCTATAAGAAATTAGGAATTTCACAATTTTTGTACCAAAGAAACAGTTATCACCTTAATCCTTTCAGATGGGGATATTTTTGACAGAAAACTTTACACCAGTGCAAAAATCAGAATTTTCACATTTTTTATGAACACCTGTTATTTGAAATCTCTTGTTGCACCTTTAAAAAAAATGTCAGTATCTTGTGGCAAAGAAATGCACTTGAAATTTCACAAAGACAATGGGAAAAAAATGGCCTTGCATCTGATATCAAAATTGATACTACTTTTTCTGGGAAATCAAGGGTGGGTCCTAAAGATGATCGGAACAAGCACCTTAAAGACACAAATTCAATACAAACCTCGCAGGAATTTTATCCCAAGATTATTGAGTACGAACAAGTCCACAATTTGCAAAACATGCTGCAAAGTCAATCTATAAAGCCAATTGTGGCTGCATCAGCTGCAGTGTAATTCATCAGATAATATAAATCCTATCATGAACAAATAACATCACATTTTCTCTCTACCTTTTACAAGTTGACTATGTTGAAGACTCCACCAACAGCACAGACGTACGGTAAACTATGCACCTGTATTCCATTACGTGTTAGTCCGATCAGTCACGTTATAGTTGTTGCCTTACCACTGTTGATGAAGTAGTTGTCGACACCTAGCTCAATGCTCCACTAACATTATCATACAAAGTGTGTAACATTGGTGCAACACAATCCTAGATGAAATTGCTCAATCATACACGCCATAATTTCTAAGAAATCATCTCCTTCTTGCTTGTCCGTCAGCAGTTTATATTCGATGACATCACGCCGTACGGCAAATCCAAACCACATCACTGACAACCCATTATTGACACAGCAAACTCATCGTCATAACAACCAGTGATTTTTGCCGTAGGGCACAGTTGCCCATGCGCCTGGCTATCACTGCCGGCCATCCACTTGGCCACAATCGTGTGGGTAGTCGTCAACAGCCCCTGGGGGGATCTCTTCGTTTGTACAATTAGCCGGGTAGTGAGTGAATGAGGGCTAATATACCACTGACATGTTACCAATACATTGTATTTACCCCCGTGACATGTTTATCTTATCAATTAAATAACCTTGTATTCTAAACATGGACAACCCTACACACCCTATTCCAAATACATTGTTACAAACTCTTATGAGACCCCATTTCCTTGAACGCAAATGGTGGTTTTACCCCACATTAGATCATCTGTACCCTTTTTTTGTACTTGTTATCTATAATTACCTCCCTGAGGACTATCAATTCTTTACAGTATCTGTGATTGTTCATTAATGATAAAAAACTGCTGGCCAACATCTGAGAACCAATTCAAAATGGCCTACATTATCTGTATGCACTTTAGCTTCTCTGATTGGCCCTGATTATATCATAGAACCCTCTAAATAACCAATCCAATTGCCTTTTTATGCTCAAGTGTTAAATAATTTCAAGGTCACGCAAGAACAATGATTAAAGGAAAGAATAAAATTTCATGGTACAAGTCGGTTTGAATTGTGATGTCCAAAGTATGATCCTGACATCCAATGACCAGGGTGTTTTGAATCCAATCCACAATGCAATGTGCCTATACTGTACTTACTAAACATGGTGTCAGTACTGGATAAAAAGTGTCCAAGGTTAAGAATCCACAAGACATTTCACTCTCATGCCAAAAAAATTCCAAAAGTACTAATGCTTTGAGGCTAAAACGAGTATACAAAAGTCAAGGTTTTATGTATAATGAATAGGATTTTGTGGGATCAAATGACCTTTGAGTTGAAATTTCCTAAAACTGGTTGCATTGTGGAATTGACTCAAACACCCTCTTCCAATGACTATGACACAAAGTTCTCCCTGTTTTTCTTGGTAGGATCCCACTCTAATGCTCTTTTTGAACCTTTACAAGGCCAGTAAACATGGGTGCATCAACCTCAATCTTAAACTTACCCCTTAAGTTAATAAGGTGAACTCATGTTTGTTTAGGGTAGAAACCGCCATTCATTAAGTTAAAGCGGCACTCATATCCTTAAATTTTCCAAGAAACCTGACACATTCATATATTAAGAGACATCTGACTTTGAGCAGCAAAATTTGTCCTAAAATTAATCAATTTTGAACTGATTGTTTTGGTTGTAAAGTTGTGGTGCTTTTACATCACTTATTTCAAAATTATCAATTTTCTTGGGGGAAATAAAAGCTACAGGTGAAGTATAAGTCCACCTGAAGGTCTTAAAAACACACCACATCTAGGGCAAAAAAACATGATGCCACACAGTGCTGTTACCATCACATATAAACCTCATGAAATTCATTACTAAAATTTTACCATACCTAAAGCAGAACAAAATCTAAGTTTCATCAAATTCCACAAAGAATGAGCCAGAATGGACAAATTGTAAACCTGCCGGGTCCTAAATCAAATGACCTAAAATTGATCCACATGACCTTGACCATAATCCAGAAATGTATAGACAAATAAATCTATCACAAAAAAATTATTAATTTCAGTCTTTACATACTCCGTGGCAGTGCATTAAAGGCGGACTCAGGATCCCCTATTAGGGCACCTCATCTTTTTGACAAATAAGTTGCAAGCTATTCTCACAAAATAGCTATTCTCAACACGATGTCCGTCTATAGAAATCGCCACTTTTTGTTTTAAATTGCAGATCCAGATTTTTGTTATGCAACAGAAAATATCCTATAGTACGTTATTACTATAGGGTTCACGCACAAAATGACAAATCACAATTCATCTCAAACTTTGGAATTCAGCATTTGGGATACCAATCTTTAGTTGGGTAATATTTTTAATGAATATGCAAACAAATAATAAAACACCCCAAAAAAAGTAACTCCCCAACCATGAATTTGTCAAGTTCAAACGATACATCGGTATGTAAATTCTGGGATATAATTGGAAGCAGGGTTTATTTATGGTATTTTACACCCAATTGTGGCGATCGAACAAGTATTGTTGAAGTTATGCCCACTTGACCGAACCCACCCCAAAATGTAAAAGATGCAGTAAACCATATAGAGAAGGGAAATAGTCAAGTGAGGCATGAACTTAACCATACTCAGCCGATCGCCACAATGTAGGTGTCAAAAATATGCGCTAAATGTAAACACCACTTCCAAGTATATCACCCAATGTATAATCCGATGATCGTTTGAATTAACAGACAAATGTTAGGGGTGGGCAGTAATTTTGGGGGGGTTATTTGAAATCTCTCTCCTCTACCACAAGTGTTTTAGAAATATTATCTTCAACAAGATTGCATAAGGCATATTTTTGTTGCCTTAACCCTGTCAGAACTACTATTGATTGGTTACCAAAGAAGGGATGTATAACTATTGAGCCAATCAGAGACATCCCAAGAGTATTGACCTGATGAGGAAGTGAATTTCAAACATTAAACACTATCTAATGGACGCTAAATGCATAGTCTCTGTAATTAATTCTTTTTTTTTTTGTTTCCTTCGAACAGTGCAAGAAAATGACAGTAGTGCATTAGGTTAAAATGGACAGACACACTATACGTGCTTGAAAATAAGTGTGTTCCCCTCCCACTGTACATAAGTATTGCTCAAGGAATAGCCCACCTGTACTTTAAGAGCCTCTTATGTGTATTACAAGGGCGTGTAAGAACAACAACCGAATGCTGATTGCGATGGGAATACACGCATGTTAACACCATCATTAATCTCCAGGATAGCAAGCACTTTCGGAGAACATTCATAGCCTAGCCTTGTGGATGTGAATGCTTTTAAAACCTCTTATGTACACAAAGGACAGCATTTATATACCTGCCCACATGTTTTGATCGAGATCTCGATCACGTGAGCACAGTAAGTGTTAAGCATAACCATGCTATGGATTTTACCCAATTTTACAGTTACATACTGAATACTATTTTCAACGCAATGTGGTATAAAAAATAAAATGTGTTTTTATAATTGAACTGCACCTTTTTGATTCTCCAAGATTTTGTTCACGTTTCTTTTCAGTGTCTACTCTTAGCTTTATTTTATGACACTACCGCCTCAATCACAGACATTGTTATCTTCTGTGAAGTTTCAATCTTAAAGTAACATCTGAAATGATTAAGAGCTCAAGTGAAGCAATTATGTTTAAATTTTCTGATGAAATAGTTGTTATGTATCCATCATATAGTTACTTGTGAGTGCGATGCAAGAAATTTCTTGAGAAATTAAAGGTGATAACCCAATCATGGTCTGAATTGTCATGTATTTTCCCCCTCAGATGGAAGCAGTGGCGGTGCCACAGGGGGGGCATGGGGGCTTCCCCTCCAAATGTTTTCTTACCCCCTAGTTTTCCCCCCTTGGCCGAAAAGAAGAATAAGGGATTTCGGGCAAAATTCGGCGATTTGGGGGGGCATGGGGGCTTCCCCTCCAAATGTTTTCTTACCCCCTAGTTTTCCCCCCTTGGCCGAAAGAAAAAATAAGGGATTTGGGGCAAAATTCGGCGATTTGGGGCCAAAACTCACCAAATTTTTGGAAAAATCAGCGATTTTGAGCCAACATTGGTTAAAAATCTCCAAAATTGATACTTTGCCCCCCCCCAGAAGTTCACTTTGCAACCCCCCCAGAAAAAGAGGTCTGGCGCCGCCAAAAATGGAAGCATCCCCAAAGACATCTCATTACAAATTTCGAGTTCAGTAGGTTAAATTTGTCAGCCGTTTGGCCATGATAATAGAAGCGACAATGTGTATAAATTAACACATAGAGAACAGTGCGTGTTAAAAAATGTGGTTATACCACATTTGGAGCTGTTTTGTTCAACATCAAGAGGAAACAATTCCTAGGACTTAAATTTGACCTGTAGTAAGAATGAGAAAATGTGAACTTTCTTCTGATACCAAATCTGAATTCTGATGGAGCAAAATTGGGGGGGGGGGTGTTCTTAGGTCACATAATTTTTGTGTTGGTTGAGGTGTTGTTCTTTACTTTCTTGATTTATTTGTATGCGTTCCTGTTACTACCATTTCAGAATAGCTCAACATTTGCATCACTTTCAAGCACAAATATACACACAAACATGTGACATATTACATGCACATAGTTGAACATCAAATTCTGTTTAAAATGGATAAGCAGCGATTTGCTGATTCAAACATTTTTTAAAAAGTCATCAAAATTGGTATTTGTTGTACCGGCCAGGGATGTGCCTAACATAACCTGCAAGTTGGTTGGCAGGAATGTCTTAAAGACAAGGCAGAGTACTTTTATCTATTCGTAATTTCTAACGTGACGTATCAAAAATTCCTACTTGAGATCAAAAAGGCCTTGTGAATATCCCAGATTTTTTTAAGCGTAATTACTGTGCACCTGACCTGTACAGTTTGACCTCAAAACACAGGGAAAATATTGATATTGTATATTCTGTACTACACAATCAGATGTTAGTGTAGATTTGAGCCATAAATCGCAGAATTCACAAGCACAGTGGTCTATGGGACCCTGAGGAAAGAAGAAACGAGCAATTGTTCATAACACAAAACCGCAGATCGGGATCAACTCAAAATTTTGAGAATAGCTTTTCTCAAGGATATCTAGTGATAAGGAATATAAAACAAAGATGCGGAATTCACGGAAATGCAACTGTTAAAAGGGTGTTTTCTTCACTAAGGATCACTCACACGTTTTAAACATCGCAAAAATGTTGTATGATTGATAGCAAGCTGTAAACAGTGGCCAACGAACGTCACACTCCAGCGATTAAGAATCGTTCCAATAGACTTACATCATTGATAAGGATTGTGATAAATAACTGGAATTGAGTACAGTAATCAAAATATACGTATTGAATTTTTTTCTCACAATGGGTATACCGTGTGGAGATTAGATTAAGCCCGGCTACTCGGACCTCGCGGGACGGGTAAACCCGGCGAGGGAGGATTCAGTCACAGCCTTAAATATTACATACTTATCTGTGATTTTATAAGTAAATAAATGCATTTCCTAATTTTTTTTATTCTCTGGCATTATCGCTACTTATCCCTTTAAATTGCACAGCCAAATACATTAAAAAACACATTTTACATACATACAATTTAGTTCTTGCCTTCGCACTCTCAACGCCAGCACGGGGAAATTAGTTGTCAATTTGAGTCTAAGGCATACCTTATCATTAATTTAGACGTTCTTTACATCAGTATTAATGATGTTGTAAACATGACAGAGACCCTATTATGCAATCCCGATTTCTATTGTTTTACAAACTTTTCAATCTTTACAAGATTTTCCTGAAAAATCAAATAATACAGACGTTCTAAAAAAAATATACACTGAAAGAAAAAATAGGATATTCCAAGCTTTTCTAACAATCTTCATTAATTTTCCATAAAAATGTTAATTTTTTTAAGCAGTATACATTTCAACCAGTTTCAAGTTAATTAAAAATCACATTTTTCAAAATCAGGACCAATAATGTTAGGCCACACTGCAAGATTAATTTAGGTATTTTTTTGTTTTTGAATTAACCCTAATTGGGCATATTGGAACATGACGATTTTTTTAAGAGCCAATCCGCAACAATGATGGTAGAGGCATATTGGTGGGAAAAAGTGGGGGAATCTCCTGGAAGCCTTTCCTTGGAAATTTGATCATTTGGAGGGGGAAATTTTGATTTTTTCAGAACAAGAATACATAAAAAATGGTGGGAAATCAATGGGAAATGCGACTACTTACATGGGAAATATGCATTTTTAATGCCCTGGGTAGAGGTAGCGCTTTAATATTTGGAAGCTGTAATTTAAATGGTTATTGAAAAAATGATGTAAAATCCTATCACAAATGCTGTATGTAAGGCAGTTAGTGTTGAGGTGGATCAGAGTTAATATCCTAGAAACACAATTTTATTTCCAAAATTTCCCCTTGCATTGGAAGTATACTACACCAGCCCATTGAACGGGACAGTGTTATCAATGTCCAGATTCCAAAATTAAGTTTACACATCGGTATATGAGAAACTAAAATATTAGAATTACTCATAAATTTAAAGCGGCACTGCAATTTTCACCAAAATATGAAATTTCTTCAATTTTGCCCTCTCAAATGATAGTCTAGGCCATTGGAAGAACAGAGATTATATTTTAACATAAAAAAAGGCGAACTCGTATTTAAGCGATGGCGTAAATATGTCCCCGCCCCGAAATACGCGATCACTAATGACAAACTAACGGCACCAGTCCACCCTAAATTTGGCCATCACTAGCTCGCCAAAATAACTTGAAAAGAACATGGTTAACCCTTTTGGTAAAATGACTCAAGAAATCTTTGAAATTCATCATGGAAAAATCCCTGAAAATTCAATTAAAATTTTAGTAAAAATAGGCTAATTTACTATTGGCAACCACTATTTTGAAATTATCATGTGACCACATTTAAATTGGGACCCCATACGGGGTCTGGAAAGTGGCGAAACTTCGAATTTTACGTTTTTCACCTTTTTCAAGAAATTAAAAAACAGGCTGGCAACCCAAAAAGACTGACCCGACAACCAGAAATTTGCCCAAATGTAATCAGGGTAGAATTCCTCAGTCCGTTCATTCCACCAAGTTACATCATTATACGCCTACAGAACTCAGAAAATTGTACAAGGCTTGCGGGAAAAATTTCATAAAAGTATTGCAAGTAGATAACTTAATAGCCATATTTTACACCCAACAATATAATCAGCTTGAGAACTCATCACCTACTTCTTTCCACCAGTTACATCATCGTAGCCCTTACGGAACTTCCAGATTATTTAAATGTTACAATGTTGACATTTTCTGTGCAAATGACCTTTTTCCCTTTACCCTTTGTTCCCTACCCCGACAGACCCAGGGGAGGACCCGGGGGGGGGGGGGATGATTACATGATGAGTAGGGGAATCCCTCCTACAATATACCAAGTTTGGGCCTACTCTAGCTCATCCAGGAAAAAAATACCCAAATGTTCCCAGTGTTAACATTTTTATCACGGACTACGGACATACAGGACATAAGGACATACGGACATACGGACACACGGCCGGAGCCCCATTTTATGTCCCGCCGAACTTCGTCGGGGAGGGGACCAATTAACATACCCCAAAACAGATAGGGACATTGATATGAGGATAAGACATCCAGGTAATTGTAGGCCCACCTTTTAAGTTTGCCATAACTTTAATCAACACTGGTATCTACATGCATATTTTTGATCGTACTCACTGATATTAAAACCACAAAAGTTTATAGACCGATAGCAAACAGTGTGCATAGCGTGAGACTGAGAAACAGGGCATACGGCGTGGTGTTCTTGTGTGAAAGCCATTTCGTCGTCTGTTGAATTACGTGCGGGCCGACGTACATTCTAAAATCGTTCTGTTTACCACTAGGAGATGATTTGGGTCTAATCATTTGGGTGAGGGCTTTTGGATTATTAAAGCCTACAACCATGGAAAAATAGATTTTGAAAAATCTTGAGGGCGCACATTTTTCAAATGTGCCAGTGTCTCTTTAAAGCAGAGTTTTAAATCAACTGATTTTTAATATAGGTTTATTGTGTTCATCCTTAATAGAACCGAGAGGTACGATCCCATCAACCGAATTCTGAAGATCCCTTAAGTTGGCCACATGATTACACAGTCAAAGTTAACAATCTCGCATGCCCCTCTAATCATGCGATACACTGTTAGCCTAGGCAAAGCAAATTCTCAAATTACCAATTATTATCACCAAAGAGACCTAAAAAAGACCACACCTTCTAAGTTTTCCAACCTGATGACATTGTCTATACGAAATTAACAAATACTGTCCCTCGTATTCATAATAATACGGATGCACATGAAATCATTTCGTAGACCCTGGTTTATAATTCCTTCCTTCTATCTAGCCCCCCCTTTCCCCATTTCTTCTACCCGCCTCCCCCTTTGTCTCCATCCTCTTCTAATTTTCCCCCCCTATTTCCCCCTCCTCCGCACCTCCCCGAGGATCTTGACTCGCCTCCTTTTCCTCTCCCTTTTATTCCCCTTTCGTGCTCGCCCCTTTTTACCTATCTTCCTACCACTCTCCCCCCCCCTCTGCTCTCCCTTTCCACTCACCACACCTTCACCATTCTAGTCTCCCCGGCATTGGCGCTGCTCCTTTATTCTCCCCTTTTCCTATCTAGTCCTCCCACTCCGTTATTCCTTCTTCTTCCCTTGTTTTCGATTTGACTTCTCCCTCCTTCTTCTGCCTCACCCCTCCTTCTCCCCCTCTCTTTCTCGACCGCCCCACAGCCTTGCTCCTTCCCACGCTTCTCCCCCACTCCTCTTCTTCCTTCGCTCCCTAACTGCCAAGTACAAAGTCAACACTCTAGCAACACATTCATATTACAATGCCTTCTACATCTCTAGCTAAGGATAACATGCACGCAGATAACATCACCGTGGCGACCGATTAATTTGAAAACACAAGGAGTATCAGAGAGAGAACTACATGCATTACTTTAACGGGCAACTGTCGCTTGACAAGAAATGGGGGATTATTGAAGGAAGAGAAAATGATATTATTTATCACTAAGTTGTAATTTGAACCTTAAGACACTATCAGTGATCCACACAAGTCAAATCTGTGAAATGTGCAGGAATACCTTAAGTAAAAAGGATAGTCTGTAGATTCCTCATAGGTATTTTTCCAACTGAATATTGATAGAAAAACTAAAAAAAAAAGGCAGCAATATTAAAGATATTAATCTCCACCAATTACGTGTTGAGTAAATGTCCCGTACGGACATTAGGACTGAAATATCCATTTTGTCCTTATTAGGAGGCTGCTTTTGGGACGTATCACCTTTCCCTTGTAGGGTGTGTTAGGACCTACATCTTTTATAGACATGCAAAAATCTGATTTTTGATGATTTGTCAATTTTCTTCTGTGTAGCAAATCACTGATAGAGTGAGTGATGAGTATTAAGTTTTAACGACAACTTCAACACAATTGGTTATATCGTGTCATACTTTGTCCCTTTAACATTAATATAAAAACAGCGCAAATAAAACTTCATTTCAATTCAAATTACAATTACAATTACACAAGGATCCACATCATACCGTTATGAAACCATTCACCACCCATCCATGTATAAAACAAGATAAACCAACTAATTGCAAAGATACACTTAGAAACATGCATCATAAAAACAAGTTCAAAAATATGCTGATAAATTTGATAACTATACATATAACACATCATAGACCGATTACAAAGGTCATCACTCATCCATGTACCAAGCAAAAACTTCAACTTTAAATACAGATAATCGACAATCACATCAGAACATCGCAAACTTGAGATCCCCTTTACAGACAAAATAGATTGTCTCATACATGCAATTGTTATAAATGGTGCTCAATACACTTGGCATTAAATGCCAAAACTGATAATTTTAAATTACTCAACAATTAATACAGTAAACCCTAATACATGCTACTATTTAACTATTACAAAAAAATAAATAGGTGGTCCAACATATGTACAAATGTAATTGATAATTGTTTGTTTTCTCCTTTAATTGATTTTAAGCTACATGACTTAAACGATTAATACAACATAACATCTTAATATACAATTACACATCTAAATCATTACACATTTATAATATAATCCGAAATTTAAAAATGCCAACCCGTCTGTTCAAATACCAGGCGAGTTGCCCCTTTTAGTCGCCTTTTACGACATGCAGGCAACCACCATAGGGCCAATTCTTAACCCCGCACCCGCAGGGGCCCCCTTTATAGTCGCTTTACGACATGCAGGGGAACACATCGGCAATTCTAACCCCCGCGAACCCGCAGGGGGAAAATCACTGATAGAGACCTTTATAATGTTTAACATAAGCATGGCTGCCAAAAAAGTTGGTGTAACCTGAGTGCCCTTGAAAACCTATTAACTCACTTTTAAATTTTGGGCAGGAGATTTTAACCGCTCTACTGGTTTATTCAATTGAAAATATCTAAAGTTGTAATTTTTTGTATTTCTGAATATTAGTTATCAAATATCCATATCATGTACAATTTGGTCAATTTTGCTCTTTACAACAAACTGTGTCTCTAACACTTGGAGACCGGTTAGGGGTGAAAAACCTGACCTACCCTCATATTGTGGTATATCCATTACTGCAAGCACTTTATAATTTTCGGCCTTATACTGTTCTGCATCCGTTTTTTTTTTTTTTGGGGTTTTTTTTTTTTGTTTCACTTCCACCAAAAGCAAACTTCTAAGTTGAAACTGTTTCTATCTTTCTACGGACGAAAATATTGAACATGCATAAATTGACCCATTTTCTGTATGGCTGCTGATAACCTTACAAAATTTGGTTTATAAAAAAATATCTAAACCCCAAAAGGCCTCACTTGCAAGGACAACATCCACCTTGCACGCTACGCAATCACTGGCAAGCTATATTTAGATAAAAGGTTTTCAAAAGAAAACAAAAAGAAAAAGACGGGAATAAAGCAATGGTGTTCACTATCAGCAGGTGTGTCGAGAGGAAGATTCACTCTTTGCGATACTGAGTGGAATTTCCTCTGCACTCGTCAATAAACACAGACAGAGCTGGCTTATTTATCATAATAATTTCAGTGTTAGTCTTTCAGTTTAAAGGTCCATGGCCCGATCGCTAATAGCCTCGTCCCCAGAAGCCCCAAATTTACCGGAAGTGGTCAAAAATTTGGTATCAGAAGAAAGCTACTATTTTTCTAATTTACCCTGTGAAATCTTAGGGCCAAAGGATGTTTGGTTTTGGAAGTTATGAGCGAAAATGTACCCTATTTTGGTCGACCAATATTAAGTTTACACAGTACTCTATGGGACTTACAAAATCACGTTTTTAGCTCTCACATCAAAACGGATTGAAATATCGGCGCGAAACTTTACAGATGGGGTTTTGGCCAATCTATCAAGATGAAAACTTCATATCCTTAAATCGGGCCATCCCCCTTTAAAGAGACACTGGCACATTTGAAAGATTGTGTGCCCTCAAGATTTTTAAAAATGGTAGAGGCAAAAAATATTTTTGTATGGTTATAAAGCTTTTATATACATTAGCCCCCCACCTGAAATGATTAAGACCAAATCAGCGTCCTTATGGGTAAGCAGAACGATTTTATAATTAATGTCGCCGGCGACATTAATTCAGCAGACGAAGGAAATGGCGTTTAATACAAGAAAACGCACACCGTATGCATATTTCCCAAGGCATGTGCCCTGTTTAACCGGTCTGTGACCTTTGTAGTTTTAATATCAATGAGTACGAGTCTATGATATTCATGTAATATACACATTTGTTGATTAGAAGTTAGCCTACAAATTACCTGGATGTCTTTAACCTCTTATTAACATCCCTATCTGTTTTTGAGTATGTTATTTTTATGTGTAAAATGTATCTCTATTCTTCCAATGGCATAGACTATCATTTGAGAGCAAATTGAAGAAATTTCATATTTTGTGAAAATGTGCCAGTGCCGCTTTAAGGGTGGTTTTCTAAAGATAATTTATAAAGAGAAAACTATAACTCAGTTGTGTTATCACTATCTTAAAGGGTGATCATTATGGTTATCATTTTATATCACTTAATTTCTTGGCACTTAAAATCGATAACCTTGCATTGATTAATAACACACACTGCCTAATTTTACTTCTACTATCCAAATGGCTGAATTAATTTAACTCAAAATTTGTAATCAGGTGTTTTGGTGACAGGCCCGTAACCAGGATTTTATTTTAGGTGAGGGGTGATTTTTTTTTCAAAAGGGGACCTTTTTCCCAAAATTCGCCCCTCCCCCAAAAAAGGGGGGAAATTTGGCAAAGGTGGGCTTTTTTTACCGAAATTTAACCTTTTTCGACAAAATAGCACAAAACCCTAATTTTTGGCTCGCTCCGCTTGTAAAATCACCCCCACTCAGTTACGGGCCTGTTTGGTGATATGCTTCCATGTGAGGGAGAAAACATCACAGGAAAATCAAACCATGATCAAATCACCCACCTTTAAGATTTCACAAGAAGTCATTACAATAGAATGACAATAAGCACTAAATAGTTACACAACTACAGTATCCAAAAAAAAATTACCCTAAAGGCACCCTGATTTCAGGTCTTCAATAAACATTTATGCAAATTAAAAATCTGTAAACCGCCAATAGCGGTATGGACAGATTGCTTTTTTCATAAGGGTATGTGCAGCTCTGGGGTGTTTAATAATATGGGTGTACATTGTATATGCATATAGTTCATAAGTGAGCTTTAAGTACCTCCAATACAGGTAGACTAAGTGGACTGTTGCATGGACGTGATCCTCATATGCATCTTTACATGCACCTACAAATCTACAGACCAACACACACTTGGCCATACGGACCTATACCTAATACACAGTAGTCTATGGGAATAACTAGCTCATCTAGAAAAAAAGATGTGGCAAAATGTTGACTTTTTTTGCAATTTTCCCACCTGTCAGACCCAGGGGAGGACCCCGGGGGAATGAATTACATGGTTAGTAGGGCTTGTTCCCTCCTACAATATACCTAAGCTTGGCTACTCTAGCTCATCTGAAAAAAAAGTTATGGCAAAATGTTTTTTGTATCCAGACACACGTACATGTACGTACATACACACATCCATCCAGACATTGCCATTTCATAAGCCGGATTTTGCTGCACAATCCATCCAAAAATAATTAAAAGAAGTATTATTTAATAGCTTTTCAAAACAGCAAACCCCATTGAATTCAGGTCCCAAATGACTGAGTTGCTCCTAAGTGCATGAAATCTGTTTTTTACTTGTAACACAGACAGACTTGGTTTTGCACACATTAACAAGTGTTTTGATGATGTGTTATGTTAAAGGCATAAGTGATCCACCCATATGAGAGTCCAAATATTTGAAATTTGCAGGAATAGTTTAAAAGTTAAGGATAAGTCTGTAGAATTCTCATAACTTATTTTTTCCAACTGAAAAATTGACAGAAAAGGGAGAAAATGGCGATGCTCAAAGATATGAATCTCAATTCAATGTGTTGTAGCAAGTGTCTGTACGGACAGTAATGAGTAAAGTATCTGATTTTGTCCTTTTCAGGTTCCTTATGGGTCTTACCACTTGTAGGATATGTTAGAATGGCTGTACTTGTTACAGACATGCAAAAATCTGATATTTGATTTTTTTTCCCTTCTGATTTAGCAAATCTTTGATAATGCCTTTAAAGGTGCAACGAGAGATTTTGAGGCACCCAGATATTGTGTCATTATAGTAATTTCATTTTGATTAGAACTCAATAGATTTCTTACCCTGATTTCTTACCTTGTATTTGGCTACAGATATTTTAAGAGGAAAAGAGGTGATTTTGATTTGCTTATATTTCAATATAAAACATAGGCTGAATTTCGTATTTGCTCCTATACGAAATTAGAAATTTCACAATTTTTGTACCAAAGAAACATTTCTCAGCTTTATCCTTTCAGATTGGGACATTTTTTGTATGGAAAGCATCACATCAGGGCAAAAATCAGTACTTCAATTTTTTTAGGGACACCTGACATGTGAAATCTCTCGTTGCCCCTTTAGTTTCTATTGCTTCTTTGAAGCTCAGATGTTAAACATTTCTAGAAGACATGTTTTGTTTATTCATCTGTTTGGGAAAGAAACATGTTTTCAAGGGATATGCCTTTGATTTTTCTTGCATTTCACAGCCTGCTCATGTTCCATAACAGAGACAGACATGAAGGCAAAGCTATGAAGCAACTTCCTTATTCACATTAATTATTGACCCAAGGACGAGTCCCCTTGGGAAAATGATCAATACTACATCGAATTCATAACACAATTCACCATGCCTTTATCAATAACTATCTCTTTCACATGACTGACTCCACAGCATCAATTTATATCACATTATGACCACTGAACGGCAAATGACCCAATTGATTTTAATCGCCTTAACTGTAAACAAGAAATTGATCACTTTAAATTACAGCATAAAGGGTATCGACGTTAAGGTGCGTTCATTAATGTGTAAAACATAACAACCACATGCATGTGATGCTGTTATTCGCTCGGTGCGCAGAGTCTTCTTTTGAGAACACAAAGCAGTTCCTAGAAAATCTTATCAATCCATAATAAACTTCAATTTAAGCTGAAGACGTATATCGTCACCCTGACCCCGGGACGTTACTCTCCCCCATCCAAATTGTTAATCGTATTACAATGCCAAGTTCTTCAGCACAAACATTGCTGATAGCGATTACTGTTATACCAATATAATCATCTGCATTGATTGCTCTAACAACTAAACCTTGCCATCAGCAACTAAGCTTAAAATAGGTCATTCTTCTCCAATGTCATCTATTTTATATTCTAAGAAACACAAACATGTTATAGAATTATCTGGACACATCTGCACCAGAGTGGCCCACGAGGTGCATATCTGAAACAACAAGGATAGTGCACGGCCTGTCTATTTTTGAACTTAAAACAATCAAACCAGATTGTTTGGGATAATAATGCAAAACAAATGAGGTTGGCAAAAGATTTGTGTGTGAACAAGTGTGTTGTGAGAGATGTAAATATGCTCCAGGTTTTTTTAGTACAATTAGTCGCAAAAATGGAAGCCATTTTGCTGATTTATACAAAAAATGTTTATGCTGAAACCTGTTTACAATGTCAAAAATACATAATGTGACACGAGTGGGTACAAAAATTTTGATTAAAAAAAAATTAGCACAAGTGCATTTTTTACAAAATGAAAATTACAATTTGAAATTGGAAAACAGGTGTCCCTAGATATTATGGCTGAATTTTACATTAAATACGACACAGCTCATTTGAGAGTCGCACCCCACGGCACATGAACGTCTTTCCAACAAATTTCACTAACAATGATTTGTAGCTCTCTGCTCATATCATATACTGTATACGTGGAAATTTTTGCGAGGTTTTTTCGCGAATTTCACGAGTGAACATAAAAACGCAAAAATAAAAACTTGCAAAAATAACTTTTTCCAATAGATTTATATTGCATTGATGTCAATACCGTGAAATTAAATTCTCGTGCGTTTGGTAAAACTGTTAAAATCGCGAAAATATCTGTACGCGGAAATTTTTACTTATGCAGTACAACATTTCAAAGCCTGGCTTCTTGCATCAAACAATTTTGACTTTAGACTTCAGCATGCATCTTGTTTGAATTTCTAGTTGGCATAGTCCTGGCACACTGTTGTGCAATATTGTTGTAAACAAAACACACTGTCTTAGACGTGATGCTTGACAGATGGGCAAGTGGTGGAAACTGCTGGAAAAAGGAAAAATGCTTGGTGCCTAATCAAAATGCGGCTGGATTCAAGCAACATTACATACCAAACAAAACACAGTAATAACATATGGTTTATTTTGTCACATATTGTAAGT
This sequence comes from Ophioderma brevispina, assembly GCA_023653785.1. Lineage (NCBI taxonomy): Eukaryota > Metazoa > Echinodermata > Ophiuroidea > Amphilepidida > Ophiodermatidae > Ophioderma > Ophioderma brevispina. The sequence goes on from JAMKCH010085150.1 coordinate 55,978, forward strand.
CAAATGTGAATTGATAATTGCTGGCTCCATCTGGAAAATCAGATACAAGGCTCTTGTCCAACATATAAATGTATTGGAAAATCAGATACAAGGCTCTTGCCCAACATATAAATATATTTGTAGCACCTTTTGACTGAAGCTACAATGGTGATTCCTATACCCGTCTCATTGCAATGTCCTGCATTTTGCAATGTCCTTGTCCAGTCGAGTTTATCTATGTACAGATATTTCATGCTTGCAGTATTTTTAAATTCCATATTATATTGTATCTATAATATTGTCCAATTTCTGTATGTAAATAATGTTGGACATATAAATAAATGATTGATTTATAAATGGAAGTAATAATAAGTGATTAAATATAGACCACTTAAAGATGTGTAATCTGATAACCACCTTTGTACCCCACTTTATCCCATAAAAATTGTAAGAAAATTCATATTTTTCCTCATACTTCACACCAGTAGAATTTAAAGCTTGGGGAAATGTTTTCTTTTGATGTTATGAACAAACACATCCCCAAATGTGGTTGACCACACTAACTCACATGTGCCGTCCCTTATGTTTCCACTATACAAACAGGTGTACTGATTCAACTCAAAATTAAAGATCACATCATTGGTATCAAATTTCTTTCTTAAAGACAATGGTACTTGAGTTTTCCAATATGACCAGTATGCTGTTTATCTTGTTCCTATCTGTAGAAGATAGCACTATAATTCAAAGAAGATTGTTGCAATGAGTAAGTACAACCAAATGTGACACTATCTATTTGTTTCTTTCTTCAGCATATAACACATCTCAAATTAAATGGTACCAATAGGTCTGTCTGATATCTTGTTTCTTTCCTCAAAAGATAGCACATGTGCCTTATATCAAGATGAATCAAGATTTATCAAGAAGCGACCACACTGTATAGCATCTAATTTGTTGCTGTCTTCAGAAGATAAACATCTCAACTTAAAATGGCAACAACAAAGTCACCACCCTTATGTCTGGTATCTTGATTCTTTCCTCAGATGATAGCATCCACGCCTTATCAAGATAGCAGCACAGAGTGACAACACTGCATGGTGTTAAGTATGCTGTCTTCACTTCACAAGATAACACTGTATGGCATGTCATTTGTTCGGTCTTCAAAAGATAACAATGGTGTGACAAATTAACAGGTCAACAAAGACTGTGACCGTTGTCCGCTATCCTGTTTTCCCCTCAGAAGATAGCATCTGTGTCTGATATAGAGAGAGTAACACAAGGTGACAACACTGTATGGTGTCTAATTTGTTCCTGTCTTCTTGTTTTGTGGTCATTTAATTGCTTTCTTCAGAAGATAGCACTGTTTCAATGAAGTTGCAGTTCAGTCAATTGCAATCTCTGGTGTCATAAATTTGTATTTACTTTAATCATAACACACATTTCAAACAAAAATGGAAGAATATGATCACCATTATTCACTACCCAGTTTGCTTTAATCTTCAGAAGATAGCTTCAATATTTTTTATAAAAATATAGGACTTTTAGCTGTTATATTTTGTGTTTAGTGTGCTTCTTTTATCATAATAACCAAGAGCAAATTCCCATCAATAGGTTAATTTTGGTGCTGATCTATCATCCATACTTTTGACCATTTGTTATACCTATTTGAGAAATAATTACACAGGGAAAATTGTATATTTAAACAAGATTCCCCAATGAGATAATGCAAAAAAGCTTGTTTTAAGACAGGATCAATACCTGGCATGCTGAATTTAAAAACACGCCCGAGTGTGACATTTCCATCACTTCTAAACCCTTTGTTTACCATATAATTACAGAAATCACCACAGTCCCCCAACTTGCCTCTCTGAACTCAACACCGATTGATAACATGATCGCTTTCATAGCTACAAAGCCAATGTCCGGGTCTAGAGCTGTTTAACTTTACAGTCTTATCACACCTATTGAGATGGTCATACATGGACATTCACCACACCTTGAGGCCAAGCAAGCCTAGTAGTGCATGACATACACTATAGCTAAAACTGCCCACAGAAACATATCCTCAGATTCATGACCTGGAGAAATATATCTTCATTACTATATGCATGGTGTCTCAAAGGATTTCTTTCTTTTTTGAAATGAGTTACTTGAAGGATGTGCTCATTTTTGCTCTTTAAATATTAAAGATGCTTAGGGCATAAGTACTGCTTGTACAAATATGAAGGCTAGTTGAGTATACTTCATGTAGTTGTATTGTATCACACGTATCAAGATTTGCTTCATTTTCTATCTGGTTCAGGGAATATTCCATGAAAATATTTTATCCTGAACTTACCATGAATGTTAACAAGGCAATTATTAAAATGTGCCCATTTTTTACGTCAAACAAGTTGAACATAGTTGAATCCTCTCATTTGATATTTGTATGTTGATATGATTAAGTGTGAGTGATGCGTACACATATGTGTGCATGCATGTGTGTGTAAGTGTGATGTGTACGTGTGTGTGTGAAAGAGCAAGAAGAACTTAAAAGCCTTGAAGGTGTATGAACAAAATTCTTTATTTTTGGCCCTAAACCTTAACCACAATGAAAACTTCCACACCCTGATGAACTTAAAATAAATGTATGATTTTGGGAACCGGTACTCTCTTTACGAGAACTGAAACCAAGGCGATACCATTATTAATGGTGTCGCGGTTTCAATTCGTCGTAAAGAGAGTACCGGTTCCCAAAAAATCATACCTTTATTTTCATTCTTATACAGCTTAAACATTAAGGTCAACTTTAAACCCATTCACAATACTTTAAAAACTTGTAGTATTAACGGCTTAAACTTTCAAAAAAAAAACCAGACAAGGGACCTGCCACCACCCAGTGACAACATCGAACAACCCGTGGTTGAATTCGCTATTTTATGGCTTGGTAGCGCTGACAAGAAGCAACGTGGCAGGCGCAACGAACGTAGCAAAACACAGTATGACGCGAGCGCTTTCAACCCTAAAATAACATCAATACGCAGCGCGTACGTACCTAGGTTCAATTGTTGAATTGAACCCGGGCATCAGCCATTGAAAGTGCTTACCTTTCATAGCTGTTTCAGAATTATAATGCTCCCTCTCTGTCCATTCGTTTTAAAAATGTCCCCCCATGCCCACAGTCCATTCAACTACAAGGGCTTCATGTAATCCCTTCACTTCACTGACTCTGCCCTCAACTTAATCACAAACATTGTACCCCATCAATTAAGGAAATGGCCAGACATGTAGCAATCCACCTCTATAATTTGCTTGCGCAGGGCAAGTCAGAAGTTGTTTTCCACTATAAATGTGATGAGCATTTATCCTTGATAAATAGGTAATAAGAATACTGTTTCCCCATAACATCTCTGACGTGAATGCACTGCAAAAGAATGACTGTTTACAGTAATACACAACCTTTTGGTTGAAAAATAAAACAATTTCGGTTCTCCTGACATCTAATGCCTGCATTAGAACTCACAGGAGGGGAAATTCCTAGAGGGAACAACTAATGGGAAGTGTTACGAATTTGCTTCAGATAAAACCAAAAAGGAAACGTGAGAATCCTTATGACGATTTGATAAGAATTTCAAATTGGGCCGGTCTGTATTTACACAAGGCGCATTCATGAATAACATGCCCATCTCACGGCTAACGCACATAATTACACACACGCCTAGTCAATAACGGGGAGGAACGCCAACCAAATCGTCACAGTAAAACTCATGCTCTTGCACAACGCAATTAACCCGGGCTAGCCAAAGGGCATATACCGCTGAATTGCGTGAGGTTTTGCTGATCGAAATGCAAAATCCATACTTTGACGAGACATGCAGCAGTCAGTGTTTTTTATTATATATTTATGTGAAAGACGACTTGGCTTTGGGAAAAGGCTCATTTCGGAGATTTTTCCGATTGAATTTCCACGGTTTCATTAGCGGAGCCTTGGAGGGGTAGCAGGGAATGGATAAAAGCGATGTGGTATCATGACTGTTAAATTAAAATGCAGACTCTCACCTGCTTGTATGCCATTTCATTTCACATGCTTTGTTTCAACTGCATATAATGTCAAAGTCATGACTTGAACACGCCTTGCTCTCAATGTGATTCTCTTGCCATATAAACTCTTACAACAAGCTCTCTTCATGTGATGCTAGAGCTTTTGTCTAAAGGGCTACCATCAATTTGTGAATGATAGGCCTCATATGACCTTTGACCTTGATATGTGACCTTTGACCTCATAAACAAATGAGGGTTTGCATGTTAACTCCATAAACCAAGTTTGGTTCCAATTGAACTTCAACTTTCAAATGAGGTCAATTTTACATTTTCAGCCTATTTTACAACTTAACCTCACATGACCTTTGACCTCATCAACAAATGGGGGATGCCAAGTTGCACCTGTGACCCAAGTTTGGTTTAAACCCATCAAAGTATGTGGATATTACAGGCAAATGTTAACCCTTTTTCACGACAACAGACAACAACAACAACAGACATCAACAGCAACAGTGGACAAAGTGATCCCTGTGTGTCTTCCTGCCTTACGGCAGGCGACACAAAAACTTCTTTTCAGTGTCCAAAGTTTCCTGTGTCATACACTGCACACACACGCTGCTGCATCTGGGCCACATTCAGGCAGCTCTCATTCACAGAATGCAATGTTCACAAGTGCACTCACATGACTGAACTGCTACCCAGTACTGTGCTATTTTGATTCGGTCTAAGTTCATTGGTTGTGGTTCTGTATTTAACATCTATACCTAAACATTGATCATGTTCATTCTATTACAGCCAAAGCTACAAACTTCATCAGCTTTTACAATTTGTGTACTCAGGCTATGATACAGTAGTGCAGGTGGACTGTTTTTTATCAATACGTCAGGCTTAAAACGAGACTCCCTAGTTATGCTAAAATTAGTCCTCCAGTGACCTGGCCACAATTGGAATGCTAATTATTGTGTAAGTGTTATCATGTCGAAACGAAACTGCACTAAAAGACCGTATGACGATGCAGTGTCTGAGCTGAGAAGCGTGTGTGCATGCTATGTCAAGCTCATTATGATTAAAACACTCCCTCTGTCTCTGAAGTCCAATAGCAGTCATACTGCAATACACAGATACTCCATTTGCCTACCTCCGTGCAGTGACGTCACCGCAAGATTTGATGGTCTTGCCAGAAAACCGTGTGCGCTGGCTTCAAACGAAGGCGTCTGTACACGCGCGCACAAAGACGGCATATCCTGACGCGTGCGTAAAGGCTGCGTCAAGGTTGTGACATCACTGCATGGAGGTAGAGAAATGGACTATACCCTCTTTACCAGGTGGTGTGAGAAGTGACAAGGCCAAAAAAAAAAAAAGTTTGTCTCAGAAGACCATGCACATTTTGTTTAAAATTGGTCTTTTAGTGCATTGTATTTTTTTTTTAGGTTTTTGCTCATTTGATTTTTTTTTTGAAAAATTTTCAGAAAAAAATTAAAATTTGGCCGCAATTCGGCTTAAAAAAAGAAGAGTGGTCAAAAATGCAATAAAAAATTTTTGTATTAGCATTTTTCTAAAAAAACAAGGCG